>JAVCKZ010052420.1:0-32384 GCA_034780755.1 Lepetodrilus elevatus
CCGATAGCTAATACATTGCTAAGAGAGTGCTATGGTCCCTTAGCGGTTAAGAGAGATTCGAGAAACGATACCATGGAACACATAACTATTGTTGCTGTAATATGCTCTAGTGATTCCTCTAGCCTCCCCTGCAGAGCATAATATACTAGTTTATATATGAACATGACCATACATATATGAAAACAAATATCGTATGGTCAGTAGGGAAGACTAGAACAATCTCGCGCTACATTTGCTTCTGTGTATTGGTTAATACTTGATCGGTTGATCATGACTCGGTGTCCACGTTCTCCAACAGCTCTCTAACTCGTTTCCGTAGATACAGTTCTGTGCTGTTCGTGTTAGCTATCGGCAAAGAGAGCGCTATGGTCCCTTAGAGGCTAAGATAGCTTCGAGAAACGATACCCTGATATATTTCTAGACTACTAATGTTTTATTAATAGTCCCAATGATCATCGATGTCATGGATAACCATGTTTTGTAACACGTATGCTATTTAATCGAGGATGCCTTGATTTAGTTATCTGCTGAATTCGTGTGAAAGTCATGTGATGTATCTTAATATAATGTAATAGAAACTACAGTGTGTCAAATGTTAAACCAACTTTTCTAAAGAGTGGTATGTTATATTTATGACTGAGAATATATATTAGTACATGGTTTCAAGACTGTAAAATATTTATTTTTATAACTTCCTGAAGATATGAATCAGCTATTTCTTTTTCTAAATTCCTGGGATTGGGAGAACTAACTTTTTTCTGCGGCTAGACGACAGTCTGGAATGGGATGCTGACTGGTCCTCGATATATTCCCCAGATTCTAACTCAATACTAGCTAGCCTTATGCCACATCATAGAGGAGTAGCGCCGCGGCAACATTCCCCCCTGGAACTCTTTTACGCGCTAGGAAGTTGAGTGAGAAAACGTTCGGAAATGGCAGCGCGTAATTAGAAAGATATTCGTAGTCACTTAAAAAACACTAAAGCTGAGGCATTAAATTAGACGCGATTAACTCAGCGAGTCGTTACATGACCATAGATTTATAAACCCAAACCAACCGCTTGGGAATATATTTTGCACTTGGCGTATCTTCATAATGTATCATGCATGCATGCGTGTTCCATTTCTAATAAATCTGTCTATTTTTGGCTATGGTATTTACGTTCCGTTTGTCTAATTAAGTGGAACATAGTTTGTGAGTGTTCGCACATTAATTATACTAGATTAAGTACTTTTGTACATGTTCAACGGTGAATATGCTGACTTCGACATAGTCCTATACCGAAACGGTTAATCTTCTTGAAGATGAAATTATGCGCAGCAATACCAATTATCAAAGAATGTATACAACTAAACCGAAAATAGATGCGGAATTTGGTATGGACTGTATTTATAGCCAGTGGAAGGATTAGGTTATATTTGTGACTGCTATTTGTCTACAGAAACAAAATCCGACAACAATATTCATTATAACAACATTCGAATTCCTTGAATAATAGAGACGGATCGACTCCAGACAAACATTGCAGAATTAATTACATAGATGTATTTTTTATCCAAACATTATACGTCATGCAATGTTTTTACGTTGTAAAATATGTTGTTATAATTGTTCTTTACTGCCAACAATACATGCCTATGTATTTACTGATGCCAATAGTAACATAATGTTACGAACGATTGTTATCGCCTATCATAGTACTAGTATATTAAGCCAGACACCAAAATAAAATAGTATGTACGTAATGCTTTGCAATGGTTCTTTAATACCTGTAGTGTTTTGTATGTTATCGATCGTCACTCGACGAATTGTCTTTACCTCACGGGCAAAATAAACTATACCAAAATATCCTATTGTATTTTTTTTAAGAAGCGACATAAATAGATGTACGTGCATTTAGCACTACGACATAACTAAATGTAGGCCCCTCTGGTTGTTCGAAGCCCGGTAAATAATTAACTGGCCATTAACGTAGCTGTCTCCATAGGTAACTGTAAAGCTTAAAGGTGCGTGCAGACCTAACGCGGGAATCGGAGCGGGAATCGGAGCGTTTTCCCCGCACAGATCACTTCTTATAAAACTGCACGAACTGTCCACACCTAAACAGTTTCGGCAATCTTTGTTTCTTGGCTGCATCATGACGTCCATAGAGAATCATGACTGCAGTGCCTAAAATGCTCACAGTTTCAAATTTGTCAAATCTTCCACATCTAGTGTATGCCATTACCATAAACACATTAATAACTCGCAGTTCACGAGGAATACGTCGACTGCAGCACGAACGTGATGGTTATATATAGCCAATCGGCGTCTCATTTACGTGTTGATAAATGCATTATGATATGGATGGTTACGATTGAGATTAAATGTAATGATAGACAATGTTGTGTAAGCTAAAAGCTGTCTTATCTATGAAGATGTGCTTGGGAAATTGGAAGTAGCACATGTTTGATAATCACGACATGAACCGTTCATTATTAATGTACATAATTTGCCACTAGGTGAAACTTACGCATCAAGTTTTATAATTAACCAACTGCTTCTAGTCACGTAGTCATGAATCGTTGAAATCAGGGAACGCAGAATATGTGCATTGCTTGGTATTTTGTAATTATTCATATAGTATTTGGTGTTAATAAAATACAATGAATGACACACGGCTAAGATAAATGACAAGGGAGGTTGTACATCATTCATTCTGTATTTGGGTAGCATTATTGCTTGTTTTACGCTTTAACTTAGAACTCAAAAGTATGTATATTTGCAAGGTTGAGTAAGAATTCCCATTGTTCTAACAGTGTTCTCTGCGAGTATATTATTATTCGCCTTTGAGCAGATATGTTATAGATAATTGCGCTATATAAATCATGTATCTTAACTAATATATCATCTTCCTGGATTACACATATTGTGTTATTATTGTTTAATATTTTGTTTCAGATTACGACAGCATGACAGCGTGGAATGTGAAGGAGGAGGAAGGGAGATCAGAATATGCAATACTCATGTGAGTTCATCATGAGGAGTACATGGACTGATAGTGCTCAGATGATGATGGATAGCGTACACTACTGGACTACAATTAACACAATCACAGTTACAGCATGTGATCTGTATTGATATCTGTATAAATATCAGTAACTAGTCTAGTACCACATTTCATGTGACTCATGTAAGTTTCAATGTATTACTCGAATGCATATCTCAGCATACATGTATCTCTCATTTTGAATCTTTATTGTTTAACTCCCCATTTTGTCTTTCCTTCTTTTGGAATTATTTGTTCAAACTAGACTCGAATGCATATATTCCACCTAACTTCGTCGAGTTAACGTTTAATAATTACCAGATATAATGTAATATATATTTGAAATTGAATACGTCTCTTTATAGTCACAGCAAAGCTTTACGCCATGTCCACCCTCTGAACATAAATAAATTACCGTATACATTATTCTCCTTCCAGCAATGTCCGCCCAATCAGGGGGACGTTCGACATGCGCAGTGCCGGAAGTTCAATGCGCGCGTGTTCAATGGAAAGAAGTATGACTGGGAACCGTACATAAACCGTGAGTCCAAATGCTAAATCTCGCATACATTATAAACATGGTGTTATGTCAGGTGGGGTGTCGGAAGCCGCGATTAAATGTGCACACGTTGATTCTGGAGAGTGAACGCAACGGTCACTTTCCAGGTGTCCACCAGCCAGAATTCCGGGAATGTTCGCACACTATGCACCTGCGCATGGTGTCGATATCTAGCGGTGCAGTTTTCACACATGCAAGTCATCCAATGTTGATTAATCCTTAATTGCATGCCACCCCTGTGCAGCTGTTCCCGATTAATTATATTCGTTGCGTGGTTGTGGGTGTCGTAACTTAACTTGTTGGTGTTGAATGGATATTTTAAGACGCGTGTTTACGGATGTCATTACGTGAAGGAAAAAATATTCGTTTGTTTCAGCGAGTAAAAAATGTGAGTTGACGTGTCGAGCCAAAGGACAACATTTCTACGCCAAACTGGCAAATCGAGTAGGAGACGGAACGCTGTGTGGGATATCACCAGCAGCAGTCTGCATCCACCGGAAGTGCATAGTAAGGACGTCATTGAGGCCAAGGTTGTCCCAGGGAAACAACTAAAATAAATAACATCGGAATTTTGATGTGGTCTTAAAACGTATCATGATTAAAAACAAACAAGCAAACAAAACCAACAACAAAACAAAACAAAAAAAAATAAAAAACATTTGTTAAACATCATAAAGAATACTGTACTCTGAATTCGAATCAAAATAATCTTATTGAAAAGTCTTCTGACTTGTTCTATGATAGGACTTTCTTATATGTTCTATTATAGGAAATTGTGAATTGTTCTATTATAGGAAAATGTGAATTGTTCTATTACAGGAAGTTGGTTGCGACGGTCTGGTTGGGTCAAAGTCCAGACTGGACGTGTGTGGCGTATGCAAGGGAGATAACTCTACGTGTCGGATGATAGCGGGGGTTTTCACCAAGCCTAAGCTACGCCACGGTTATGTCAAAATCATCACCATACCACGTGGTAGTACCAACATCAATATCACGGAATTGAGACAGAGCACCAATTACTTGTGTAAGTCGGGAAGTTCCTCAATAGTGATCAATGCTCTAAAATTGGTATCTGATGATAATAACAATTTCTATGAAGCATTCATTACGTTTTATTTGTTTGAGAAGGAAATGCAAAGGCAATCAAGAAGTAAACAGTTTGTACAACTGCATACACACACGTAGCATTACATTCCAACAAGACGGGCAATAATGATAATATTTAAATTTGTTATTTGTTTCCAGCTTAACGGGCAATAATGATAAATATTTGCATTTTTTATTTGTTTCCAGCTTTGAAGATGGGAGCTAAATCAATTATTAATGGCCATTGGAAAATATCATCATCCGGAACGTATGAGGCTGCAAAAACAAATTTTATCTACAAGAAGCAGTCACGAGAATGTCCCGGTGAATGTATCTATGCATTGGGTCCAACGAATCAGTCCATTGATCTCATGGTGAGAATACTTCCCTGAAGGCTGGTAATAGTAGGACATCAACGTGAACGACTATTCTTATGGGCGTGGAGCTGCGTATATGCTTATATATTGCTAGCATTATAACCATTGCATCACTGTTGGTTTCCTTTACAGTACAGTAGATCCTCATTCCCAGTTCGGTACACTTACCTTTCCTCTCTCTAATGATATCATAATTTCCAATGCATACTGGTGTTAATAAATCTAGGAACTTGGAATTAAGTTAAACAGAAATATACAATAATGTCATGCTCTGTTATCATTGCAGATGCTGGTATATCATACAAACCCGGGAGTGATGTACAGCTTCAACGTGCCAGTCAACGTCACCGATTCCTATTTCAAGGATCTAATATCGCACGATGACGAGAGGCATATTGAGACCAGGACACCTTCAACAACTGTCCCGGCCGTCACCCAAGCATACTCTGTCAGCATGGAAGGCATTGTAGCTGATGACGCAGGCATATTCCGCGAAGGTATTGAAGATGGTCGCATGGACCAGACTCACGTAGAAGACATAGAAGAAGGTGTGAGAGAAAGGCCGGGTCCAGCATATAGCGAGGAACGCACAGGTGGATCACATGGAGACAAGAAATACACGTTCGCTGATACATTGGGCTCGACCGTAGTCTTGAAGGCGAACGCCGGTGCATGGTTGGAACATGCTCGTAAATCAGAGTCGCAGAAGGAAGAAGGACCCAAGTTTGTTCTGTCTGAGTTGGAGTCACGTCCCAATACGAACTCTGATCCTTCAGCTCCAAGTTTGGAAGTTGTTGATGGGGGACGCGTCCTAGAAGAGATGAGTAAGAATGGGAGAGAAGTGTTCAATGGTGAAGGTCGCGATTCTGAGATGGCAGTAGATGAAGACGACGACGACGACGACGACGATGATGATGATGATGATGATGATGATGATGAAGTAACACGCGGAGACAATACCGATGAAGGTGCTAAGGTTATGACTGAAGTAGAAGGAACAGAAGGGAAGATGGACGTTGATAACGGAGAACTATTGAACGACGAAAACGACAGTGACAAAAGTAATGAGGAAAGCCATGAGGAGAATGAAGAAGAACCTGATGAAGACAATGTTGAGGATAGTGATGAAGAAAGTGATGAAGAACGTGATGATGATGATGATGATGAGGAGGAGGAGGAGGAGGAGGCGGGTGAGGAGGATGGAGACAGTGACGAAAATAGTGATGAAGATTCGTTTGTGCAAAATAATCGTGACGTTGGCAAAGCTTCAAATGATGTGAACAGAGACGAATCCAGTTATTCTATGGAAGGTGAAAACAACAGTGAAGAACAAGAAAGTGAACAACTAAACAGTGAACAAAAACAAGGTGTGGCTGAAAGTGAACCAGTAGCGATCAATAGCGTTCGTGACCGGCAGGAAGCCGAGATACATAATGACAATCACAAGGGCACATATGACACTAGTAGAGGTGATGAAGTCCTAGGATATGGAGATGGTCCTATTGAACCGGAGAGGCAGCCGCTCCAGACACCCGGCGGATTCCATGTTCCAAAGACCGTGCATCGTGATGGAAGCAGCAATTATCATCAGACAACCGAGCAGCTAGCTCAGACAGTTCCGCCCAAACCTACTTCTACAGTTGATTCGCGGACTTATCTACAGCAGACCACTCCTGCATCTTCTGCACGAACTCTGAATGCACCCCAGAGAGACAGCAGATTCCGTACTTACACAAGGACTTTAGGACAGTCCGACGTGTTGCCATCCACGCGAAGGAAAGGCCGTCCTGTCGCGCACAGAAATGTTAGGATCCCTAAGTATTCCCAGAGTTTTACATTCCGGAACAGATACAAAGCTATTCTGAACGCGCAGAGGAAGAAGTTGTACAGACAGAGGCAGCAGTTGATAGATAATAGAAGAGCTGCCAGTCGTGCTGCCAGTCCCACTGTAAATAGACATATACCTCCAACAAATAGTAGGCGTACAGATAATGTTAGGTTGAACAGTAGAACAGATCAGAATGCACGAACAGCATCACAGCATCGGCACAGACATCATCAAAACAGACATCCTTCAATACAAGTCGTAACAACAGCATCTCCTAGTCGAGCATTTACGTACGGGAAGAACACGAGACGTCCCGTGTCCACTTCCGGTGGAGCTCCACCACGTACATCAATAGGCGTCCAAAGACCGGTAGGCGGATCTAGTGTCACTCTTAGAGCAAACCTTGGTGCTTCCAGTTCAAGGCCACACCATAACTATCGCCCGACACAGGATCACAGATTGTCTTCTGGTTACAGAAGAGAAAATCAACATCTTAGAAACACACGAAACCACAGACAACATCAACAAATTAACAGAGGACACCAACCTTCTGCAAACTCCCGAATCCAGCCGCAAACATTCGACCGAGCTATTGATCCAAGGCAGTCCGGACAGAGTCTGCAACGTGTGGCATCACCGACAGCTGACGGCAGAACTGTAATAGACGAGACCTTGGCCTTGGGGAACTTCAACCGAAATCGCGATCAACGAGGACCTGACAGAAGAATCGTAATTCCTCAGCAGCCTGTCGTTCCACAGTACGGGGGACGACAGGTCATTACACATCGACCTATCATCAACACACGACCTCGGTATCAGAACCAAGGACCTACATCTGGAGGTACAGCTGGAGCACCTCTGTCTAAAGCGACTAATGTGGACCCTGCATCTGACCGTCTTCCGGTGGTTCCAGACGGGAATCTGGCTTTAACGTCTGGAAGATCGTATACTAGGAATGCCATCCCAACCCATACCAGACTCGCCAACCCAGTCGTCGGCGGTGGACGCTCCAATGAGATACCAGGATCCACCTACGTCTGGAGGGTTTCGGGATTTTCTGATTGCACTCAGACATGTGGAGGAGGTACGTATATATCTAAGACCAACAGTAGTGCGTACACCGACCTCAGAATACACATCCCAATATATGTATAGCATTTACTTGGTATTACACGCATATCTTTGGAGATGTATTCTCCTTAAAAACATTTCAGTTGGTGTTTTGTTACTACGAATCGTCTTAATATAATATAGGCGGTCATAAGAACATACGACATTTCTGCAGGCATTAACTTGTATCTATTGTGAATAGCTTATACCCTATAGAGGTGTATGCAGGATACTATTAGCCCTACGTCCTCTTCCACCTCCTCTTAGGCATACAGCAGACGGTGGTGGTGTGTGTGGACACGAGGAAGCAGGCGGTGGTGACGGATGAGAACTGTCAGGACATGCAGAAACCCACACTGACGGCCGTCACCTGCAACACCCGTCCATGTGCTGCTAGGTATGTGTACAGGATAACCGAAGCTCTCATATTCACTATGCGACCATAGCGCCCTCGTAAACTATATGAGTGCACGATCCCTATGTATTAGAGATTACTACGAGAGTTCTCATGGTCTCGTAGTACATATGAGAGCTTCTAGGAGCGCATCCTCGCACCCCAGGGGTACCTTTAAGTACGTTCACACTCTATGCAGCGAGTCCTGAGCGTAATAAAGTATCCCTTGTCTTAGAGGATGCTAGGAACGATGCCTGACGATGCCTGACGATGCCTGACAACTATCCTAATGGGTGAATGTGTGTTGCTTTCAAGGACAATCTTATAATGTTTGCTCCTGGATGAACGTATACTAAGGTATAGCTACACGCTTTAGCCAATACCAATTGCAGGTAGGTTCTGCTATACGGAGAGATAACTGAAACTCTGATCACTTATGAACACTCGGTCTATCCACACCGCATGACAAGTACAGACTAAATACGTTTAGTCGCAAACATTATTTAGTAGTTGATACATGTAATTTCATCAAGAAGACTCAATATTTTGGATAACTGACAAATGCGTTTGATGTTGTCTCCGTTTACGGACATTTTGAATTTGAATTTGAATATCATAGCTTCTTTAAATCCACAACCTGTATTCAAGCTTACTGACTTGACATCACTGATCGGATCCAGAATACATGATCATTGACGCGTCAATAATGCAGTCAGCTACAACAGGCGATACAGTTATAGCGGCCGCACACTAGCGATTTTCGGCGCAGACGCGTCGCCGATTCCGTCGGGTTTCGGTCATCTAGTATGCGGTGCTCCAAATATCAGAACATCGCAGTTGCCGGCCAACGAAAATCGGCGACGGAAATCGCTAGTGTGCGGCCAGCATTACACTCTTTCTGGAACAATGACACCCGCAAATAAAACAAGCAAAATGACGTAAGTTGAAACATTGCCATGCGCTCCAAGCATTCAACATGTAAGTGTGTCTTCATTATGATGGATGAATAATTCAGTTCTGAGCATGCAGACGTAACATGCTCTAAAGGAATTCATGTCACGGCCATAGGGTCGACACACAGAAGCTGAGAGCAGTTTACAAATTCCACCTCTAAGTGCCATGATGCAGAGTTACCTGTTGAGAACGTTCTGCTGCCTCGAACCACATGTACATGCAACTTAAACTGGATGGAAACCGCGCACCGAGACTGACGCTTAATATTCCCGACAGGTGTAAATCCCCTGGAGGGAGTTAATTTTCAGTTTTTCACCTGGAATACATGAGCTCTGAGCTCCAGGAATGTGCAGCTTCATGACAGCGGCAGTCACTGGCATTATATGACGTCCTGTGACAGTAAAAGAAAATAGAACTGTCATTTTTTTTCCATATTTTTTCTATGCCATATTTATATAGACTTCTGGAATGCGTATTCCTCATGACAGCAACTAGGATTCTGGCTTCCTGAAGCAGTACTAGATCAAATATAAAATATGCGTTGATATTCTATAGCTAAATATTATTATCACAGAAAATGCAAAATATTAATTCTGAGAGGCTCAGGAAATGTGTTATATAAAATAACCAATCCAACTTTGCTAATTTTGATATTGCTTTCATTTGCTGTTATTTTTATTGTTTGTTTATAGTTCCGTAACAGTACCAGTTCAGTACCAATTCGTACGCAATCAACGAGATCTCTCGCCTATGCAGACTACAAAGGTGTAAAAATGTCAATGTTGAAACATTATAGATGGAAAACATCTGGCGTGGCAATTTCAAAGTTCTATGAATAGAAACTGCGCAGTTGAATTTAGCTTGCTGACTGGTACAGAATTCCATACCTTGTAAACCTAGCTTTCTATTATTGCTCTTCAGCTGGTAAAATGTATTAGTGTTGAGTTACAATTGGAAGAAGAAATATTCACCGCCTAGGCTTACATTCGTAGCAAGTGGTTCCATGTAATGCCAATTGTGTTCCTTGTGCATATATAGAACGTGGGAGGAAGTCTGCTTACTTTTACAAGTTGTAGTAAGAACACCTGTAGACACCATATGCAAGGCATTTATATATATTTTTGTATTTCGCCTACATGGAGTTTTATCGTACTGTACATATGGTATATACTCATCATATTAAAATTGAAGTACGTCCTTCGGACATTATTCGTTATAATAACATTACGTAGTAGCACATGCTACACAGACATACACGACTAAGCGATATATGGATACGTTGCTGTTACTTTAGAACGATGTGAACACTGTAGGAAATAATGTGTTCATTTACTACATACTTCTCCATTTCATGCTAGTGATACAAGTCATAGTTATGACTCTCTCTCTCTCTCTCTCTCTCTCTCTCTCTCTCTCTCTCTCTCTCTCTCTCTCTCTCTCTCTCTCTCTCTCTCTCTGTATGTGTGTGTATGCACGCGCGTGTGTGCGTATGCTGCTGTTTTGACTCCCTATGCGGGTCCAATGATATGCATCTAAGTGGAATGTATCTGTATTACTCTGATTACTGGTTTATCGCATTACCAACTGCGTATTCCTGTACTAGATACGCTACCATTGCTTATCATAGCATTACCATAATTACCAAAGGCTTTAGCTACGTCCCCATAACATAACAAATGTACATTCTTCTCGTTGTCGTGTTGATCATTAAACAGAAAGATACTACCAGGCAACAATGACAAGATATGAGTTTATGACTGCAGGATAACTACCAGCGCTAGTAGTTGTGTCATTGCCACTTTGATTCAATAGCGTAGCATGCTATCATGTTAACGATGATCTGAGATGGGACATACTACTGTGATTTATAATGCTACAATTATACGCACGGCACTGGTTCACCTTGTGGCATGATCTCCGAAGGTATTGAAGACACGTTAAGAATGCGTGGCAGCTAACAAGCGACTAGACGTGTCATCATATAGAAAAGCATTGATGCCGTCATGTTGCACTGCTCAGAATACTGTCCTATGTGTGTCTTCACGAATGCCAGATAGTTACATCACTTGACCACTCCATCTTAGTTAAAATACGTTTTCAGTACGTATGTTTAATGTTTATGTTTTTGTTTTGTAAATAGTACACAATTATTATTTCCCTGGCCATAATTTCAGAAGTTGAAAAGGAAATCACATACATGTATATACTAGTACTAAAGTTATGTCGTATTATTAAACGGCATTATATGTTTATGAAAATGTATGGAAAGAGCCTTTGTGAGCCTTTAACCTGAGAACATATTGCCAAGAAATCTAGACTTGCTTAGCTGTTTATTACACTTTTTTTTTGTTGCGAATATTTCATTGAGAACAATGTTTCATCCAGACTTGTCTCTATCCCACGCTATATGCTGCTTCCTTCTAGCTGGGAAGCGTCACAGTGGACGCCGTGCAGTATGACCTGTGGACACGGAGTGCAGAGTCGAACCGTGACCTGCAAGGCTCGAGTGTCTGCCACCCTCAACCTGACCATGCCTGCAGAGTCGTGTAGCGAGACGAGACCAGCCACCTCACAATCGTGTCAGACCAAGCCTTGCTACAGTTGGACCACCGGAAACTGGACTAAGGTGAGATAACTCTTCTGTGTTGAAATCCCAATTGTTACGGGTACCAGTGTTATCCATGTTCCATGTTCTACTGCATTCCAATTAGATCACCAGAAGCGGAATCTCGAACAGGACCACTTTCACAAAGCGATAATATAATATTTTCGCTAAGAAATCAATGCAAATCAGTGGAAAACAAATATTTCAGAAATACAATTATTTTGTGAAAGAGGCAGAGTATTACATTAAATAAAGTCTCATCATAATATTAATGTGTCCATATTATATGTCTTGAAATACATATTTGTTGACTGCAGTGTTCTAAAAATTGTGGAACCGGAACAAGACGTCGAGACGTAACGTGTGCAGATGCTCTTGACAATGTGGTGAACTCTCAACTGTGCCCTGGATCCAAGCCAGCCAATGAGGAGCGATGTGACATGGGCAGTTGTGGCAAAGGGTGGTACTTCACTGATTGGCCACAAGAGGTGAGAGATAAAACACAGTTATATACAACTGAAACTTACCAAGCAGCTCCCCGTGGTCACCAAATGTATATAAAGTTTCTCATATTTATTATAAATTTTCAAATGAGTAAACACTTCTGTAAAGCCTACTAAACGTGTTCAGTAAATCTCATACATGTATTTATACCAATTTTCAAATGGGTAAATACTTCTCTTACATGTTCAGTAATTGAGATATAACGCTAGTGACTTGAGTGAGATGCATTACGTCATGGTCATACGGAATGGTACCAATTCAATGTAATAAAGGTGCTGGATTGGCTCTAACCAACGTGGCTGGCTGATTGCGAATATCAGAAAGGTCACCAAGACAAACACGATCTTGTTGAGTAGCGAAGGCGCACCAAGCTTATATTTTAATTAATTTAAGAACCTAGAAAGAAAACCGCAAGATTGCTTCCGGTGGCCTTTTTGTACTGCGGATTAATTTCGGTGGCGTTTAATTACTTTCCAGATGTAATAGTTAATCATTTCTCTATGCGTTCTAACAGTTAGGCTTGCTTTATAAGTATTAAAGGATGCATATTATATAATTATCTATTATCGGAATGTATTACTTTGGTAAATTTTAATCTTTGGGAAACTTAATGTATGAGTAGCACATGACCACACTGACTAAATTGAATAATGACAATGGTGACTTCCGCAGTGCCCGGTATCCTGTGGCGAGGGGAAGAAGACGAGGAAGATCCTGTGTGGAGGAGAAGATGGAAACTCTCTCGATGAAGAACGCTGTGACAAGATGGACAAACCACACACGGAGAAGACGTGTCGAGTGGAAACACCGTGTGGCGGAAACTGGTTTGTGGAGGAATGGAACAAGGTTGGTATCCTACCATTGGAATAAATTAGATAACAAATGTACCTTAAAGATCATTGCCTGAGCATCCTTATGACGAAGCCTTTTAATTATGGAAGATTAATTGATCAGAAACCGGAGAACACTATTTTTCATAATTTTAATTTTAATTTTATTATCTTTGTTTATTATTATTATTTGTTTTGATTATTTTTTTTTTGTTGAAAACTTTTATTCATTGTAATAGTCATGTTACAGTGTAAATACATCTAATACTAAATGATGAACATAGACTATAAGTTATACTACTTTTCATTATAATTATTATTACTCCCAAATGTTTTTCTTCTCCCCCAAACAAAACATTTGATCAATCGTCATCATTCCATAAAGAGCAACAATCGCGTCATGGTTCATGTCGTTTCTCAAAATTAAATACCAATAGATAAGTTATAGCCATGTTCAGGTTATTAGTTTAACCTCCTCACACATGAACAATTCAGGAGGGAGAAGGTTAACAGCATAAGAGTTCATATGAAATACAAGCAGGTAAGGTATACCCATGTTCAGGCTATTGGTTTACTAGTAACAGCAATAGAGTTCATAACCAGAATGACATTCTTGGTTCCAGTGCAATGGCACCTGTGGGTACGCCGTGAGGTCACGTGACGTGGTGTGTGTGAAGAACCTCCCCGGTGGTGTCCTGGCGGTGGTGACAGACGTCAACTGCAAGGGCAAGGACAAGCCTGAGCAGATGGAGGAGTGCGAGCTACCTCAGTGTCAGCCGGAATGGTATATGACGTCATGGACGGGGGTAGGTAGATGCACCAATGAACGACTAGTCTACTACAATAGTACTACACGTTCCTGAGGCACGAAATCTTAATTTATAGTATATTTATTATTACTATTCGTATTATTATTGTTGTTGGTATTAAGTTGTAGTAGTAGTAGTAGTAGTAGTAGTAGTAGTAGTAGTAGTAGTAGTTGTCTATTATTATTATTATTATTATTATTATTATTATTATTGGTGGTAGTAGTAATTGTAAAAGGTAGTAGTAGTATTTATTTCCTGCTGTATATACTCACCCATATGTAATAAAGTATGACTGCAAACCAATGACGTTGGTGGTTCAACAGGACGCAAGCTGAAGGGAATCTTCGCAATATTTAACATGTGTTGCTTCTAAGAAACGTCGCTTATCATGAAGCATAATGCATATATAATGCAGAACGTGGTCAAACGCGGAAAGTAGTTCTTGTCAAGTCTGCACGTAGCGTGAAATACAAATCTTAGACCAAAGCGATAAGAACGCGCGCGCGCGTAATATAAAACCACTATTTAACCAAATACTATTTTATCAACGATTTAGCACAATAAGATCAAAACGATTAATTCATGAAAAAATAAACTGTATTTTTTAATTTATTGTTCAAGATAACATTGGCCTCCGACTTCAAAGGGTTATCGGGTGGTCCATATGGACATCGATAATGCGAACGTTTCCTGCTCCTAAGCGTTGACAGAATGAGTTTAATTTCCTCACGAGTAGTCAGAATTCCTATGCAGCATGCTTACATAGAACCTATCTGATACAGGCCTGGAGACAATGTGCTTGCCACAGCGAGTTAATGGCTTGCGCAGGGTAGGGAGGGACACATGTATTCATTCTACGCGCCTACTCACGTTTCCGGAAAGAGGATGCGAACATATTGAGCATAAAGACATTCTGACTTGCGTTACGCAAAGAAAACAAGTTGTTAGGAAACCCGTTCAGATAGAATGTCATTTGATAAATATTGCCAACGCGCGTTCGTCTGGAAGATTATTTTCAGAATGGAAATTCTTGTTACATATTCTTGTATTTGTGTTTAGTACGTGGCTGCATCTATAAGATCAGTTTGGAATCATTGTCATTGAACCATCAACATTCCGTCCTCTCTAGATTGCATTGACAGGTGGTCAGCTATATAGTGCTGCCATTTCCTTCAAGGACAAACTAATGAACGGCATTTACCTTGCATTCCTCACTACTTCACAAGAGTGCTGTATTATTGTTTTCAATTTGGCAAGCATTGCATACACGGGAAGTTGGCAATATTGATAATCATTTCAGATGCGAACATCCGCTTGAGTAGGAAGTGTTAGCGACTATACAAGAATAGGTCTACTGATGCAATCTGTGCATGTGTTATTCTTGAATGAACAATATACTATAACATGCTCCTACCCAAGGCAATGTCCGGGTTATGAATGTACCAGCAACTCCGACACGCCTATATGTGTAATGTGGATACGTTTGTTCCGGTATGAGTGTGTGTATGTCTCGTGTGTGTGTGTGTGTGTGTGTGTGTGTGTGTGTGTGTGTGTGTGTGTGTGTGTGCGTGTGCGCTCTGGAATTATGTTATGACACTATTCATTGCAATATTTGTATCAGAACTATACCCACGATATGAACGCCAAATATAAACGAAAAACACGTTTTATACGATATAACGGCTTAAATAATATTGGAATGTTGATTAAATGATTCAAATAAATATTGTAAAGAATATTTTGCAAACAATCGACCAATTATGCAATACCATACAAACTGCATACTCATATGAAGTAGTAACGTATATTACATGCTATTGCAGTGTTCCAAGTCCTGTGGCACGGGATTCAGAACGCGGGAGGTCAAGTGTCTTGACCCGGACCAGCAGCCCAGTGGAGAGTGCCCCCACAGAGGCAAACCCAGAACCAGAGAGCCATGCAATACACAGCCGTGTCAGGCTCGACCACGACCCACGAGCGCGTCAGGTTAGTAAGCTCATCACAAATATACCTTCCTTGGTCTGTCAGTACCAGCCGGTGCTCGCAGGTTTACTGCAACATTCTGCGCTAGCCTACATATGTTGTGGGTTTCTACCTGCCCTAAACTGACAAGTCGTGATAGAAGTCAAGGAATCTAGAAAGCGACTCTAAACCTCAATTTAAAAACATGAAATAATATATTACACGTATGTTATAAGAGGGTCGACAAGTTAAGAGTGTCGGCAGCATGGCGCTCATAGGTGTTTTGTCCCAGTAGTACGTTACATCATCTCCAAAAGAACAAGTACAACGTCTCCTAAAACACGCACCGTGTAGATAAATAGTGTAGTTATAACTATCACTGAATCTGAATGTAAGGATCATGTTCAATTTACATGAACCAATATCCAATGTATCTACAGGAAATTAATACAACGTACATGCATGTGAAACATGGTTTTCAAATTAGAACATGTCCCTGTATATGATGACTTTGATTACACATAACCTGTCCTGGCATCGCCGGGTCTGTGTATTAGCTTATACTTTGACGCTGAATTATCATCCAATCATGGACGTACACTTTCGTTATCACGTATACAACTATAGTTTTGATGTTAGCACGAATGCATACATAAATACAAACGTATTGTGTGTTTTTTCCAGGTGGTTCTTGCAAAGACTCGTTCTCACAGTGCAAACTTGTCAAGAAAGCTCGGCTTTGTCGCTATGGTTACTACGCAAAGATGTGCTGCATTTCCTGCTCTGGAGAAACATGAAGCTACGACGATGACACAAATCACAGAACATAATCACATGGTGTTGAAGTCGGAAATAACAACTAGAGCTGATTGTGACGAACGGTGTGTTCTGAAAATAGTGACACGACAGTGCGAACAATATTTTCAAAGGATGGAAATGTCTATGAGACATTTTATTTCAGTGTTTGAAATTCTAGAGAATCATGATGGTGGCTCTAAAAAGGCAAACTCCTATGTTGAGTGGCAATCTGAAAAAGCAGCATACTATTGTGATAGCGTGGATTGAAAAGTGTATACCGCAACAGTTCTTCAGTGACGTATGGGCTTGTGTTGAATGAAAAAAGCATCGAGTATCGTAGAAAGATGTCCTGGGATGACTAACGAAACTGTATATTGACATAATCAAAGAAGAAGCCCTAGGATCAGGGTTAACGAACAATAAATTGCATTTATTATTATCTTGACCAAATGTGTGTACATACGTGACGTACTTTTATACTGCATGAATGTGTGTTAGTATATATATTCTCCCAGTTACAACCGTATACATACTTCCTGACGCTATATCGTAATCAGATGTGTACAGTGTATAACTCCCCGCGTAAAGTACCTAGTGAGAGAAACAGCTAAACTGATAATTACTTCTTACTTGATCAGCGAAGATATTAGCCATAGTGTTATGATACTGAGTTATAGAAACATATTTCCTAGAAATGTCACGTTCGTGACATCGTAATAGGTTAGGTATATGTAGTCCATCATGCCCCTTTTAACAATAATAGCATGGGACACAAACAACAACGTAATCATTTACTACGATGTACATGTACACATGTGTATTAATGATAATAATCATATCGTTATTAACATCACAGCATATAGCTGAAACCAGTGGGTTTATATCGTATCGTCTGTGATAAACAGGAACACGCATAATCATATTAAGGTAGGTTTTTAATTGTATAAATGGATCTACATTGGACACCCTTGTAATGGATATGCGATATCTTCTATTCGAAATAACTCAAATACCAAATTTATTTTGACATTTCAGAATATTTGATATGTCATTTATATTGCATCTACATACTGCATATTACAAACGTGATATATGTCTGATATTTACGCTGATCACACTTCGTATTAGGTCATTATTGTTCCTAGACTAGTTCGTATTGATATAATCTGGTAAGTCTGTATATATAATGCATATATGCTACGTCAGACGTTGAATCAAGACATACGGTAATTTGTAATTATCAAAATGGTCTTTAATTTGAAAATGTACATGCAGATTACGTTACTTTCTGTACGAATGCTATCAACAATTACGACCGTTGTCTTCCTATTATATATTATTATTAATTATTACTACTATTACTACTAAACTACCATAATGATGCATACTTGTACTTGTCGCAAAGACATTGAGCGGCAGACATGCTTAATATTGGTTAAGTTGTATTCTGTAGAACAACAAAATACGGTGACACATTTCACTAATATCATGGTGGAACTCACCTGTAATGCTTATAGTTTAGTAGTTGTTCTAAAACCAACACAGAACATTAATAAAGGTATTTATCAAGAGGCTGTGAAAATAATAATATGTAAACCGTAAAGTTTATTCATTAGTTGACCTTAATTATTAAGATACCGGTAGTCAGATATGAAATTTGCAATGTTCTTGAATCAGTTTATATTACTGTCAGTGTTTCCGTTATTGTGGCGTGCGTGTGTTGTACATATAATACTCAATACGCGTGTGTGTGCTTTCCGACGCTGGATGTGACTAGTGACAACACGTGTAAAACACGGAGGAAGTCACGTGATCAGTATAACATGTCTATAGAAACCGATGACTGTGTTCATTAAATTTTAGTATACTGAAGTATTGTAACATAGAACATATAAATGTAAGATTTCTGTAATAAAAAGCTTATGCTGGGTGCAAAGTAAATTTATACATGTACAAATCAATAACGACTGACTTTTTCATTTATTGGAATTATAAATGTTGTCCACCTGTAGAACCACGTTCTTCAGTTCCTCTGTCCCAGTGTAGGCTCGGACCCCGATTTCTCGAAACAAACTTGAGTTTGAGGTTTTGCTTAGCTGACATTTCTCCCATTGACTCGATCAGTGCTGTAATTTGAGGAAAATCTCAAACCCATCTGAAATTTAACTCGAGATTATTCTACCCTTCCCTGCTGACCATACGAGCCTTCAAACCCATACAAACAGTGCCATGGTTAGCGTGGAAGGGTAGTGGAATCTCGAACCTTTCAAGTAGCTGACATTGGCAACCGGTGATGAAGCTACAGAGAAGCTACTGAGATACTTACAGCAAGCATGATCTCTAGACGTGAAGAATATTATTACGGTTCATTGCCGCTGTCACACTATTTAAAACCAATTTAATGTGTTCATAAACAAAGTGGGGATTTATTATAGACGCTCAGAAGGCAATACATAGACTATTAGACCCGGATGTACGCAATCAGAAGACGTCGATTGCACTTGATCACTCGAACTAGCAAATGTGATCATTTTACTCGATATTATTAACCCAAATGAACCCAGGCTGTAACAGGTTGATGCAGCATAAATGTTGGTGTCTGACATGTTAAAATGACGACCATACTTATTTGGGCATTCAAATTAAGAAGATACTAATATACTTTTGAATAGCTAATAGTGCTCGTTGTCTAAGTTACTAGTATTATTAATTCACGGATGAATTAATTGATCCCTATGTGTCACATATTTCCAACTTGCCAATATAATCCCCCCAGTAAAAGAAGTAGGGAATCGAATGAGACATCAATAATATATTGCGATTGATTTGAAGTACATTGTATCATAGGTAGGACTACGATATGTTCACCAGTATTATTAGTAGTACTTGTTATTATACATTTATATGTCGCAAATATCCAGAATATGTATATGTCGCAAATATCCAGAATAACTGCTCAAATGCGCTTATTACCCCGGTCAACGGATCTGTGCCAGAGTGCGTCAACAGGATAGTCACGTACAGTCACGTAAATTTCCAACTAGTCCATACAGTGAAACAACTCGATGTTAAGTAGACGGCACTGTGGGAACGTATACCCATGGCAGGAGGATGCTGATGACTAATACAATAGCGATTATTTAAAATAGTGTATGTTAGTACTTTCTTTTGACCTTCAGTTTAGTTGCATACCAGTACATGGAACCATAGATTGTAAGGCTAATCTATGATGGAACAATCGCAATGTTTACCAGCATACTGCGCACATGTATCACGTATGTATTTAGGTTCTCCTTTATCATGTTGAAGTCATCTGTAGTTGGCTCAGTGTAATCTATATTTACTGAATTAAGACATTTTAAAATATAAGCTTGCACATGAATCTAGATTCCAGATTTCCTATAATAAATCACGTTCCCTTAATTTCAGGAAGAGGCGCGACTCTAGTAGCTGTTTATCCCAGTGTGTCAACGACGGTAAAGTAGTAGCTGTTTATCCCAGTGTGTCACGACGGTAAAGTCACGTCTAGAGGAGATTATGTCACCGTACAATTTCAATTGACTCTCCGAGCGACAAGTGTGCGAAGTATATACTTAAGTATACTTGAATAAACAGGCGAAGATGAAAAGCAAATATACAACATTCAGCGATTCAACTTTGGTGCAGGTAGTATACATTTGATTCGTTGGAATGTGTATGAAATGTCAGGTATACATACAAGAGCATATACTGGCACTGTATTGTGTTACTATATGTACAGTGTCAAGTTTTGAAGTTTGAAGACGCCTACACATACAGGCCAACCCCACTGCCACACCTCGGATAATTCACTGTATGGCAAACATATCTTGCATACAATATACATGCACTGTGAAATTACCGTATGCACATTATATTGTGTTAAAGGCCAACAGTAACGTTTGCAATATACTGTACCGCCATAAAGTTCTGTAGATTATGTTTGCATTTTGTTCATAAACTAACGTTAAAGGTTCTAGGTTGAAATATAAATATTGCGAACATTATTGTAGGCAATATACATTTCCAGATTTATTGATAACGCAACGTGGTATGCAAAACAAAACACAAGATAAACAAACAATTTAGAGCGTCAGTACAGCGGTAGGCTGCACGTTTTCCTGGAATGTTTCTTATTATCAACTATATAATAGTTCTGGTATTCTATTTAACAATACATAAAATCCGATCATAAAATCCTCACGTCTCAAGATCAGGGTATCGTTCCTCGAAGCTTTCGTATCTACTATGAGACCACCCTCACTCTCGTAGCGATCTCTTATGATGATGGCTCACTTACGAGAACGCAATAATCTCATAATAGCGGTTTTGAGAGCTTCAAGAAACGATACTCATATCATGAGAATGATGGCATTTCAGTTGTTGAGTTCGATTTAGAAACGTTTGATATATACTACCGACAGAAAATAAGGGAACGCATAATGGTAACACTTTTAGTATAGGCAAATTCAAAGTGCCACGGTTAAACAGCCCAATAAGACACGTGCATGCACGTAAAATATGGTATTGCCCATGTATTTTCGCACTTGGGTTGAACCTTTCATTACAATTACTTTACTCAGTTTTGAGAAATACCACTTTATGTGTTCGTGTTTTAATGTGTTCCGTATAGGAATATCAGTATCGTTCCCTTATTTTTTGACGGTAGTATATACTAGTATATATAATACAATCCATCGACTTTCTAATTACAGTAGACCTCGCATATAACGGACTCATTAGGACCGGCTATTTCTGTCCGTTATATGCGAAGTCCGTCATACGCATATGCCGCAATTAGCGTTAGACGGGACCTAGGACTTCAGATTCAGTCCGTTATATGCGAGTGTCCGGTTTATCCGAGGCCGATATATCCGAGGTCTACTGTATTTCACATAATAATTAAAGGAAATACCATGGTGATAATAAATCATTGTAAATATCCCAGTATCTTGTTTCACCGACTGTATACCAGGTATACATACATCATGCCGACATGGGACTGCAATTCAGAACGATTGCGCACGACCTAATGCCAGCCAGCTCGATAAGACTGATTGGTACACAGTGGTTCCTGAAGAAAAACACATGCATTTCTCCAATTGTTCAAGATTCTATTTTCACTTATCTATTCCGAGTTTTGGCAAGTAGAATAGCTCAAACCCTGTACATTACCCCTGCAGATAAAGGTAAGTGGTTGTGTGGCGTAACTCTTCAAATTAGTAATACTGCAAGTGGAATATTCAAGACGACAAGAGTAATAGATAGGTTTCTGTCAATGGGTTTGACTGAACTGATGATGCAATGTTCAACGTCTGGTATCCGTCTAAAAGGGTATGTATTGCCGCCAAACCAGATTCCCATTACAATAAAGCCAGTGGATTATATATAAAAACAAAGCATAGTTCTTATTGTTCTATGCAGATGCTTTGGATTAAATTGTAATGCAAATAAAAGCATTGGGAACGGTGATGGCTACATGGGCTCAGTTTGCCTGTTGGAAACAGTTCTAGTTTATGCCTTTTACGAACGCTTTGGTCGATGGTCGGTCCTAAATACTTAAAAATTAAGGCCGACAACAAATGTATATCAATGTTAGGGGAGTAGTCATCCTCTGAAATCCATGATTATGGTTATTTAACATCCGTTATTTACCATGTGTTTCAGTGGATGTGGCGTAATTAGCTATAACAGCAAAACTATAAAATGTGTAGCCATGAGAAAGGCGAAAGTAGCCTGTTTTTCTAGAAACATTATTTAAGAACAAAACAAAAGAGAAGAGCATTATATCCTAGCATAGTAATTGATATATTAGCTAAGAGTATGAACGCTACACTATAAGTATGTATATGTACTGCGACACAGAAGTTAAGTTTTGTTTAAAACCTCTTCGTATCTAGGTAGTGATAAATGATAAATGCATTGCTCTCAACAGAGATCTGTTCAATAGAGAATGAAACGTATTTAGATCCCAACTATAAATATAATAATCACATACAGATAATGGAATAAACACTAAATTCAACATAAAACTATATTTTCGGAACTGTTCTCCGTTTCAAGACCAGACGGCGGAACAAGAATGTCATATTAATGTGTCTAAACTTGATGTGAGGAAGCACAGACAGGTGATTGCCTGTGCTATATAGAACACACACAAAACAACCCACTTGGATACGTGCCACAATTACAGACTTTAGGATTCCTGCACTTAATATTATACAGTCCACAATCCTGGAAATGTATATGCAATTATATAGGTAACTGAACGCATATATTTAATATTAACTTCTATACTGCAGTACAGATAAATGTGAATTAGTTTGCATAACTGTATAAACTACATATCTACATGTATACACACGGTAACTTTATTCTCTCAAATTACAACAATGTCTTTGTGAGCCAATAGCATAAACTGTATGGTATGTTTTCATATCAATACCTGCACATTGCATAGTATTAGTCTATATATATATATAACTGATGAACCAAATTCGTTTGTCTAGTACTAGAGCCTATTCTAAGTCACAGTATTACAGCTAGTTCAGCTGCCAAGAGATATTTGGAGAAATTGAATTGGCCCGAACGTTATCATAATGCCATGTTTGACGGGATAACTGCTCAATTACGACTAATACCATGATTCATCCAAATAAAATATACATAAAAACATAAATACATCAACAATATTGTACCATACTAGTAAAATTTCCTCGAATTTGATTGATCGAAATGGTTTGAAAAGTGTCTACTCGCAATAACCCACGTTTTAATTTGCATTAGATCATGGAACAACCGGAGTATCTGTGTGCAGCTATTGTTATTAAACCAGCTGTGTTTCTGTAGGTATATAGCATTGCGTCAGATTATCCGTTAATTGCCTTCTGTGTTAACAAACACTGCGTCATGCAAGATATCCTGTGACGGTTGTCACTCCAGTTATATTAAATACACCGTGTGGATGTGTAGCCATGCATGCCCTTGAATATATATCAAAGTCTGATAGCCGTTGGATATATATCAAAGTCTGATATAGTAAAGCTGTAGCTCGGTGTAAGTACATAATATTATGTGATTGTGACAACTGACAAGTATCAGACCTCAGCTCATATACACTTCTCTAAGTGCTAAATTTTAAATTTCAAAAAATGACTCTCAAACGTTTTTTGATCAATAAAGTAAAACTACATAGTAGAATCTGAATGTATGTCAGCTTCCATAAGCTGCTTTTATTATTAATAAACCAGACACACCCTCGCACCGTCACACATGCATGCACCAGCCAATTGTTTCTCAACAGGATACATTTGACATAGGCACTCTCTGCTGTGTGTTTGTGAATGTCGTATCCGTGCATCCAAGTAGGCCTATACATATACACACTTCCACGTCCCATGTTTATGACAGTATGTGGATACGGAACCGTGGACATTAGCATAACGACAACGTATCCTATTATTAACTACCTGGGACTGAATCCAGTCAAGCACAGGCATCTAAAGGCCAATGCCAAGTTGTCCAAAGGATGGATACATGAATAAACGGGTAAGTGTACTCTCTATATTGTTCGTCAAGGTTTATCAGGCTGTCGCACCATGAGTTGTGGCTCGGAATAGCTGTCTCTGCATACGGTGTACGGAAAGCCGTCAAATGTAGCATTGGTTACAGGATCAGTCCAACTGCCAATGGTTGTTGTGGCTCCAACGTTACCCTGAGAAATATTGAAATAATTTTATGTTTCAATTATATTTTAAATATTCTATGTTTTTGTTTTGTATTGGGGTTTAGATGAGACTATGGACCCTGGGCTTGCGAAAAATCATGGTTAACCTTCCTCCCTTTCATTGAGCCTAATGTCGACATTTTGAGGGTCTGGCTCATGGCCTAAGAGTAGCTTTCTAGATTATTTCAAGAATCTCACGACTTGTTAGTTCAGGGCAGGAGGAAACCTCCAACATCCGTAGCGCTGCATATTGCAGTAAACATGCGAGCACCGGCTGGTACTGACAGACCAATGATGAAGCAACCAATCACTATTCTTAAATGCAATAATTACAATCAAACTTTCAAACTTCATATTGGGTGCATTCTTTAAAATAACGGAAAATGTACACCCATATTAACCTTCTCCATGCCGAATAAAATCAAAGTGTTCTATTTTTGCATGTGACCGGACAAGTTCAGTCGCCTTCAGCAGGGAGAGGGTTAAATGTCGGTATCTCTGAATATCTCACCTTCTTGTCAACAGCAATCATCCCGAACTCAAATGGAGTTTTTTGGCCCAGCTTTTTGTAAATATCAGTCATAACTTGATTGCATGCTTCCTGGGCGGTATGTCCCTGTGGACATAGGAGAAAGTGTGTACTGCCTGTGTGCTCAGGATGTATGCCGAACAATGTATTACGTTGTCATAATATTATCTACCAGGGTATCGTTTCACGGAGCTCTATAGCCGCTAAGAGACCATAGCACTCTCTTTGCCGATAGTTAATGGTATTGGCCCTATACATTGCTAAGAGAATAACTGTGCTGTGGTGCTATGGTCTTTTAGCGGCTAAGAGCTCTGTGAAACGATACCTTGGTTAACTGTTTTCAAAGATCGCGAATTTAATTAAAGTATACATACCATACCCATAAAATACAATACCGTTTCATACTATACTATCAGACTATAGGTAGCTTGATTTGAGTAATGATGTTTGCTACACGGTGGTTCTGTATGATCCTTAGTATACGTATTTATTTATCCATGGTTAAAGTCAATACTACCTGCTTCATGAGATACACGGCCAGAAAACTGGGGCAGTATTTCAATATTTCGTCACCGTCCCCAGTACAGCAAGCTGCCCCGCCATCATTGTCTGAAACGTACGTGGTGATAAGCATGGTTGCACAGATAACAGGATACCATCTTATTGATGATATTTTCTTTTGTTGTGTGTGAATACTATCTCTGATGGCCCGTGGGCAGTAGGCCTACATTATTATCTTGTACCATTTCCTCCAGAACTCCAATGATAGCAACTGTGTCAAAAAAATAATTCCGCTCCATTTGATTTAATTTGTTTACTGACGTTAATAGTATGTGACTCATATCAAGCTCATACATGTGCAATAACCCATAGCTGTGACTATGAGGTGTAACGTATAAATTAAGTCAATATATATAAGTAAACAGCAAAGTGCATGCTGCAACACATCGACATTGATTGATCATGACATGTAGTTTGTGAAGATTACAACATGATAAATAAGGTGGTATAAATAATGCATTTGGAATTGTTTAACCATGCGATAAAACGACGCCATATGTACAATCAAAATATCGAACATTCATACAATACAAAAAAACAAAACTGTTAAATAAAACAAATACTGATAATGTAAGTAAAGTAAGCAGGGGTAGAAATAACGCCTGCCCGCGGGCCAAATTAGAGGCAATATTGTCGCACCTTTGACCGCCTTGAATTTCAAGTCCGTTCTCTATTGTTTAAACTGCTAACTATAAACATAAATGAAAGCTTATGAGGCATAAATATACATAATCACAGGCTCACAGACACCTCAAAACTTAATGACGTATACCTAATATTTTTCTGTTATGAATTATTACCAAGAAAGGTCCGCTTTACAAGAATCACTTTGACGCGAATATTTGTTGTGTTACAATTTGAAATGTTCATGAAAATTAAGGGCACTTGGACGTTTATGAGGGCACATGTTGCAGAATATAGTGTCCTTTCAATGAACGTTAGTCCTGCGCTACACTTGAAACTGCATTGAAGGACTCGATCGTTTTATGCCGACGGTCGGCAATACGTAGTTGGATGCATGTGTAGCATATCAAGTCGGCATAAAAAACATATCCACGACTAGTCGGGGATGGTTCGACAACGAGTCTGCATGTATTAAACATCGAATCTGCGCAGACTGGTCGTCGAACCATCCCCGACTAGTCGTGGGTATGTCTTTTTTTATGCCGACTTGATATGCTACACATCCAACTACATTATGTTCTCATCTCCGACAACCTATTGCCGTCGGGAGTCGGCATAAAAGGATCGAGTCGTACGACGATTCAGTTGCAAGTGTACATGTAGCGCAGGCCTAATCCTGGCCGCACACTAGCGATTTTCGTCGACGACGAGTCGCCGATTTGCGTCTGGTTTCGATCGCCTAGTGTGCGGTGCTCCGAATATAAAAACATGCTAGATATTGTGCGATCGGTCGTCTAGACTAAAAATCGAAGTCGCCGGAAATCGCCGGAAATCGCTAGTGTGCGGCCAGCATAAAATAACCTGCCGAAACCAACCTGCATACAGGCCACAGCCTGGCAAGGGACTGTCACCAACACGCCCAGCATGCTTGTTTCCTTTGCCGCTTGTAGTTACACCTGTTGAAAACAATAAACTTAAACTTATCGGGATATATAATTAGTTCCAGTGTGAGTAAAGAAATACCAATGGTGCCGGTGTAGGAGCCTCAAAACACTCCCCCGCCCCAAAACACACTAGAGTGTTCTTTCTGGGGGAGTGTTTTGGGGCTGCTACACCGGCAATGCTGCGTACATATATACAGTAAACGCAACCTTGAAGCAATAGAAATCGAAAAATAAAAAACATAATGATCTAGTGATAGCCAAATATAAAATATCATTTCTGAGGTGTTTGGTATTATATACATAGTACATGCCATTCCTTTGCCGATATCGCAAATTCTCAATCAGGATATTCAACTAAATGGCCTGTACACTTCACTTTATTTTCCCTTTCTCCACACAAGGTGGTACAAAGATATGTATAACAAAAGTATTTGTCATCAAGAATGACAAGATACAACCAGCATAACTACCGTACCTCTAAACACACAGTACGCACACAAACACCCCAGTGCTCACACAGAAGCGTATCATCACACCCAGGATACCAACCCCAACAACACCACCTACAAGAACATACCTGCACACACCTCCCCGTTAGACCAAGCCACGATTCCAAGCGTATCACCTCCTTTACAGGCGCCGCCATGACCATCAGAGGGTGGATTGGGTACCTTATCAGCCGTACAGAAATATTAATAATAAGTATATATAAGACATGTTCAATAAACTTATTATATTGTCACAAATTCAATAGAATCAGAAAAAAAAGCGAAACGACATTTTCCCCAGGGAAGATTAGAACTCGAGTTACGCATGCCCCGTTCATACCCTTCCAGTAATAGCAAACATTTATTTTCCGGCGGGGACATTGGTAGTTACAATGTGCTGGCTACAATGTGCGTACGTACAATAGTATAGGCCTACTAATATTGCATCACATCCTCAGGACTCGGGGTCAGTGTCTGCTCTTACGCGGCGTGTGTAATGAGGCATTGGACATTGTTTCGGATAATGGAGATACCAAGCCTGAGGGTATAACAATTTTTATTATGAGACATCGGTACTTGCAACATTGAGGTTATCATTAATAACAATCAGCATATTAGTAAGTACATTGTAGTGTGTGGGTATTTATATACTAACAGCTTGTAGGAGCGTGGGTTCAATGTTGTAGCCTCTCTCTGCAGCAAAGGCCGTGGAGCCAGCGCCAGTCAACATGCTGTGTTCTGAGTGGAGCATGACGTCACGAGCCACGGAGATAGCCGTGGACACCCTTGATAGAAGACATCCACAACACTATATATATAGTCTAGTAGCATAGCACTACTATGTACAGCTTATACAATTTAATACGCTAGAAACACTCTAGCTATACCACTGGATATGTTTATTATTACCATAGACGGTGAAATTGAATAAGAAATAAAATAGCATACACATGAATGAGTGAGTATTTTACGTCGCATGGGAGGAACAGTTCACCCATACGCGACCCTCTAAATCATGTCCACTACCTCTTCAATAGGACACGCAATGGTTATATGTGACAGATACGAAAGCAGTATACCCGTCTCGTTCAAATTACCATATACTACCTAGACATAATCATATATGCAGACGTGAAGTTGATCTGTATTATTTTACGAACATGAATTGGTGTCGACCAGATTACACAGTAGGCCTACCTTAATCCTTCGTAATACACACAGCAAACGTAGGCCTATGTATTATGATTATTTTAATTACAAACGTGCTATATGCTTTTGCTAATGACATCATGGTATACTATTGTATATGTAGTCTGTTCCCATATATTGCTAACGTATACCGCCACGTGTTCTGCGGTACAACATACCCCTGTATGCCTGTGACAGCTCCAAAGTCTAGATTACGCCCGTCCATAATGGCGGCGTCTAATTCAAGATGGCCGTCTTTGTTTCTGACGCCACCACGTCCAACTAAGTATGGTCCGTAACTGACATCCTCCTCCGCAACTACGGAGAGAAACGAATGACTCGTCAGTATAAACAAATAGCTAGTAGTAGGTCCCTAATTATATTATTAGTTATAATTAATTAATGGTTTGTATAGGCCTACTATAGTATACAAAATTAATAGAGACAGAAAATTAACTAGCATACAGTCATTAACACTGACAAATAAGGCCTAAATTATTTGTGTACATGGTGTTGTATAGTTAAAGAACCAAAATAGAGACTATATATATATATATAGGTAGGCACCTATACTAGGTAGGCTAGATCGCTGGTGACAATGCCATATTATATTGTATAGTGGTTATTTAAATGCTACGAAAGTTGCGGATTTCCTTCTGGCCTAAATTGACAAACAGTGGAGTGCTATAAGTGAATGAATCTTGAAAGCGACTCTAAGCTACAATTTAAACAAATATATACATGTATAGAAATGAAATCACTGCAAACTGAAGTGACTTTCCAAGTATTGTTTATAGACACTGTCTGTTTGTCTCCCCTTCCAGTTTAACATATTACACTAATAGTATAGTTAGTTTATCAAGTCGGTTATAATAAAGGCTATGTATGATAATGAACAGATTTAAAGATGCGTTATAAAATCACCATTTATTCCACATTGCACAGCCTCGCTGCAGTTGACATCATCCACCAGTTTCCTTTTCACAACAGAAACAACATCACTACTGAATGTCCATGTTCCTACAACGACTGTCTTACTAATCTGATTCATAATAAAGCATTATATATAATATATTTGGTGTACAAAATCTTTAGTGGAAATGTAGCTATCTAATGATCTCCCTTATTAACTGTGTCTACATACTAGCTGTCAACAACTAGTTATGGTTACGAATAAGTTGCATCCTGTAAAGTGTCTCCTTTTGTTGTTCGCATTGCTCAGTACGGGATTGGCCAATGTGAATGCATCCGGGCGTGCTATAATATTATGGTGTTTCTGCTAGTTCCCGGCAAGCGGGGGTATACATGTATTTAGTTTTTTACATTTAATATATATATATAGACCTACACAAAAAATACAAAAAACATACAAAATCGAAAATAATTAAATGCCGTGAAACGTCTTTTGACAAGGACTAACACAATGCTAATCAAGCATTTCAGGTTCGAATCTTAATCCTTATAATCGGTATGTGCGCATGCATGAAGCAGTCCTACATACAGTAGGCCCTACATGTATGGGCTATATGTAGGCCCAAAGCTATATATATTCGAAAGCACGTATAGGCCTACTTAGGCTAATCCCGTTGTTCTACATACGATTATATAACACAGGGTTGGAAAGATAGGGTAATCTGGAGTCAATGAGTCGTGATCATGTGAGACACATGTATGTAGGCCTACAACTAGATATCTTTCCTCATTAACTTTAGTCGTCTAACAGGCTAACAGCTGTCCGTAGACATAACTATAATAGAGAGGTTTCGCAACACTACGGTTATCATTACGGATACGGTTAGGTCATCAGTTTGTGCGTAGTAGGGCCTACACCTATGTGGTCAGAGACTCGCGCGAAGTGTAGTTTCCAATTTCTGACCATCTCAGGGAACCCAGATTGTAATCCGACTAGACAAAATCGGCTGAGTTTTCCGAATTTTACGGATGCAATTGCAACTAACTGTCGGGAGTATTTGACCATTCCCGATCCGTAGGACTCTCTACGTCTGCGTTCAGACAATGATAGAACATTCCAGATCATTGACATTGAGGATTGTAATCCGACTTTTTCACTTTCCGTGTCGTAGCGCTGTCGTATCTCAAACCGAAGCCATAATTAGCTCTGTGTGAACCCCGCATGAACCCCGCATCATGATCTGGAGACATTTTTCATTGCCGTTTCTTGCCGATTGAGTCAAGATTGCGTTCAGATCTTGCCAACAGCGTCGGTTCACTGTCGGGTCACTGTCTGATCTCTGTCGGATCAGAATCGGATTGAGAACTGGAGGAGGATCGGGACGAATTCGGCTGGAAACGGCTCGGAAACAACTTGGGATGCTTCCTGAACAAAATCTGATTGTTGTCGTGATTCATTTTTGTTGTTGTTACATTTTTTTTTATTGATTTCCGCCAAGAATCACAAGATCTTTGTCCGACTTTTGACACATTTTTATCGGGAATGGTCGTATCAAGGACGGCAGTAAAACTCCTGAATGTGTGAAGGAGGCTTTACCGGGAAGAGCTGCAGGCACGTGACGTGAACATGGTCAAAACCACTAGCCTTAGGACCCATTGCACAGGTCACTAATCATGGCCGTGCTTGGTATTATGTACGGGGATTAATGGCTAGTAACTTACGACAGCTTTTTGATGAGCGCCTATACATATAGGGTATTAAAATGTACCACCAAGTGGCACTATAACTGCACTCATGATTCTATTGAATGCACATATTCATGATATTAAAGGCATCACTGTTGATTGTATAATGGACAAACGAATTTCGATCTGAGACTAATAAAAAACATTACGCTTGATTTATCCACCCCAACGTTGATATTTACTGATGTACTTAGTCCCAGTACTCAATAGTTATCAAAATATTTATGTTTTATATGAATATAGGGAACGTTCCGCTATATATCTTGTCTTAGATGCATCAACTGAACTATGAAGGATTTGCGAGAAAACGTTGCGTGTGCGTTGTATATTTTTAAGTCGTACAACTGAGTTATGTGATTTGCATATACATAATGAAGAAAATAACAATACGACCATAATTATTCAGGTTGTCTATCAGTAGACTACAGAGGGTTGTATTGGATATGTGTCTACCAAACAGCGGTGGAAAGGTTTTTGGAAGTACAGATATGTGTGTTTTTAAAAGATAGCAAACATTAGTATGCTTTTTAAGTAAATGTAGGATATTATTTTGAAGGTAATCTCTGATTTCAAACGTGGTGTCTGACATTATATGTATGAAGATGAAGTTGGTTTAATTAGTTCATCATTAATATGCATGTTTAGGCCTAATTTCCTACTGTATGCCTACCATTGTATTTGCACTGTAAAATATCGTCGCAAATAGGTGAAAGATTCCCGCAGCGACGTTAAAGGCATAATATCACAGATATTTATGGTCGTTTGGGACTAGTTCTTAGCTACAACTGCAAAATACATTCACTT
>JAVCKZ010052421.1:0-17349 GCA_034780755.1 Lepetodrilus elevatus
AGTGAATGTATTTTGCAGTTGTAGCTAAGAACTAGTCCCAAACGACCATAAATATCTGTGATATTATGCCTTTAAAAAATATATATATATTCAAATTTACCAATTTAGATTATTATGTGGAATATTTTACGAGCGCTTCTCTTGTTCCACATGCTCTTTTGCATAAAATTTACCATAATATACCAGTCCAGTGCTATAATATTTTACGATAATGTTTACAGTATATCTTGATGCTTTTTGTCGAAGATAACTTTTTTTGTCAAGGGTAATATTGTGGAAAAGTCCAATTTAATAGACAATTAGTAAATGCAACATCACCGGAATTAGAAGTTCCATACAATCTATGATGTGATTTAGATACAGTTTAGATACTATATTTACAGTAAAACATTTATTTAAAATATTTTCTATCTATTCACGGTGACACCCATCAATATACAGTAATACTACTGTCGATCGGATATGTTCAATTGGTAAACAAAATTACAGATGGCAGAATATGTGGGGCCGTTCTGAACGGAACAAATAAGTATTTAGTTTTGTCTTGAATGTGCATTTCAAGCCATTTGTATACGAATTATATTATTAGGGATACACTGGTGCTGAACCATTAGTAGACTAGCCGTAGTCTCAGAGGATGAAAGTAAATAGTTTAGATATACATGATATTGATTGGTAGGAGCCACTGGAATTCTCCAGTAATCTAGACTTGCTTCTATTATCTGCTCTAGGATGCTATTTTGAATAGGAATGCATGTACATGTATTTGAATGAGAACAGTGTGTGACTAGACTATTAGCTTAATTACCTAGTATTATTAAGAGACCATTGCCAAAAAGCCTTTGATATAAACATAAACTTAACAACCATATACGTTGTACACTTTCTTGTGTATCGGATTAGTACATACTATATCTTTAATTAATATACTAGTTGTTTTTAGGTTACATCTCAACAGTAGAATAATAATAAATGAACATGGAAACATCCATGTAGGCTTATACATTTGGTGGGCAATACAAGAGTTAGTTCCCTTATGTCGCCATCGGGAAGTCCACCCGTGCCACTGCAATGCATGAGAGTCATATTGAGACTAATAGTACTATGAATAAGTTTCCAAGACTAGAGTATATTGGTATAGACTTGTTATAATAATATAATGACCATTTTTGCTTGACTAACCATTAAAATGTTTATTTCTAATACGATCCTTCCACAAGCATTGCATCATCAGATTCTGCGCTTCTTTGGTTTGGACATATGGTCCAATGAAGTAGGCCTACTTTTAGAATTGCATACCTAATAATGTTGACTGTCCAATACAGAAATGTTCCAGTATCTGTATCACTATTAAAGGTATAACCAATTTAAACTCATGCAGCAATAGGTATAGTATACTATTGGATTGTCGTATCTAAGGACAGATACACTTATACTATTGACCCCCGTTTATCTGCATGGACGATTGCGTTCCCGGTAAAATCGTACCGGATGTTTGAATTTAGCAAGAAATGCCACCCTACTCTTCATGTATCACACACACTGATCCATGACATACAACATTAATATAGTATATATTTTTAGTTGGTACATCAACACTATACGTCCAATGACATTTCCATACAAGTTCTCACGTACGCGCACGTGCACATGGTTAGTGTAAAGGATGTTAAAGAACGCCAGTTAGAATATTAGATACTAGTATAGCCTATTCATTCAATAATATCAGCCAACAGTTATGACATGGGTGATATCTCAACAGTAGTGTAATAAATAGAGAATACTAAACGAGCTTCCGTGTGATACTATTTTTATTAAACTCTTAAATAGTTTTGTTATCCAAAACTTGTCGCTCGTTTAATAAAAATGGTATCACACGGAAGCTCGTTTAGTATTCTCTATATATATATAGATCACGGTGAAACAATTTAAACTTATGTTTGCATTTGTTTATTATTATTTAGTGTTACCAATATCTATAGCATTTGCCATGTTTGTATGAAATAACCTATTGTATAGGCCTATACTAGTAATGTAAATGCTATATAGACTCATAAGGGTCAATATCTCAGCCCGCACCAACTTGCCGCAAGGTCATCATTGGTTTTCATAATCTACAGACTCAGATGAACATTTCGATATAGACAATGTTGTAACTCCGGTTGCACCCCTTTCAAATATATGGTCTCAGCTGCTCTACTACCAGTGTTATGGGCCTATACTAGCTATATCCTACTGACGTGTTTCCTAATGATTTCGTTATTGTTCATGTATTAATTGCTTTCGAATATATATCAAGTTCACTTCCGATATGTACTTTGATAGATACGTGTATACATGAACCTTAATTTTGAACAACATACATAGTTATTTCCTTTCGGGTCCTCGAGTCCGAATCTTTGATGAACCGGACTCGGCCCCGGGTACCCAGGTACTCCTTCAGACTGTAGCCATCGGTGCCAACTATTATGGTAGGTGTATGAGCCATATGGGCACCATGTTTGGTATAATGACAGATCTACCGGTATGACCGCTGAGTCCAGGTATATATGGTGTAATGAAAGTTGTATGGCCATTGGTGTTAGGTTTGGTACAACCTGGTACCCTGTGCAGGGCACAAGGTACCATGTTGGGTTTGGTATGGTCACAAACACGTGCGCGTACACGCACACACACACACACACACACACACACACACACATACAAAGGTTTATGGACATCGATACAATGTTTGGTGTACTGATAGGTCTATGACTACTGATGCCAAAGGTCAATAGACATTGGCGCTATGTGGCGACAACTATAAGGCCATCGGTGCCAACTTTGGTACAATGATAGGTCTATGATCCATGGGCACCAGATGTGGTGTAATGACAGGTATATGGACATTGGTGTCATGTTTGGTGCAATGGTAGGTCAACAGTCAATCGTACCAGGTTTGGTATGGCGCCAGGTTTGTGGCCATTTGTACCAACAGATAATGGTGCCAACCTTGGTATATACTGTAAGCCATCATGTTTCGTATATCGGTAATGGCAGGTCTATGATCACTGGTACCAGGTTTGGCATAGCGATATGACCATGGACTGGTACCAGTGTTGGCATAGCGATATGACCATGGACTGATATCAGTGTTGGCATAGCGATATGACCATGGACTGATACCAGTGTTGGCATAGCGATATGACCATGGCATAGCGATATGACCATGGACTGATATCAGTGCTGGCATAGCGATATGACCATGGACTGGTACCAGGGTTGGCGTAATGACAAATCTATATAGCCAATGGTGTTAATTTAGTATGGTATATAATGGAATGGTGCAATGTTTGGTATAATGATAGGTCTATGACCGGTGGTGCAAGTTTGGTACAGTTATTGATCCATATAGATATTGTTGCCAGGTTTTGTATAAATGACATGTCTAAGGTCACTGGGACAAATCTGGTATAATTACAGCTCTATAGCAAATTTGTTTTATTTTTAAAATGAGAAGTCTGTAGACAATTGTGAAACTTTTGCTGAGTTAAAGAACTAGGACGTATATTTCAATAAGATTTCCTTAGTTAATAGCAGCAGGCGTCTTACCACGTGTCTGATCTGAGGAGGATATATTAATACGTTTACTGCTCGTCTTCAACTTAAAGCAAGAAACGTAAAATTTATGCGCCCGATATTTAAAAGTCAATACGTAAAGCCTACTTGGAACAGAGCGATGACTACGGTTGGATCTGGCAATGCGATTCTCTGTTGCAATTATTGGGCGTCTGCATATGAATTCCGCGATTAAGTCATTGAAACGTCTGTTGGACGTCAACCGGAGGAATCGACGTTATGTCCACTTGCCACTTGTGCGTGTTTAAAAAGTCTAGTCCGGAGACATTGAGAGAAACAGTCGACCTTCGAGATCAATTCATTTCTGTTTTCACGGACTCTGAAGAGAAACACACGAGAGTGAATACTTTTTTGATGGCCGTCTGCAATGCCCAATATCGTCTGCTCGATGGGGGAAAGTGAAAATGGAGAAAATAAACGATTTCATGACCTCAGTCCAGGGAAGCCTCGCTACTTAATTAATCCCCGGACTTAGGCAATGTAGCATTAATGTTCCTTTACAGTTAGCTAGAAGCAAATATTTGACTAGGCAGAGAAGGTGGCGAATTCTTGGTAATTGCTGCTCCGAATAGAAGATTGACTTACAAGTTAAGAAGGCAGCGCGAGGGCTTATAAGATTACCCAGTGAAATTTTCCATAATGGCCGCATGCGAGAGAGGTCTGATGAAGATGTGTATAATTTGAGTAATTTGTAGATTCGTTGTGCGGGCCAAGTCGCCAGTCACTTCGATTTCGTTGGCATTACAAGTGTTTAAAGGAATTCGCAAACAAGTTTGCATGGGCTACGACAATGGCGGACGAGATGAAATTTTGTTATGGACTCATGATGGAGTTGGAAGCAGTCACAATTTAGCTCATTAGTACATGCTGCAGGACACAGCGGCTCTTATCAAGATTCGGCCTTGTTTCATGGTCGTGACATCCCCTAGCTTAGCTAACAAGCGCCTGCCATCTCATTTAATTAAAAGCCAGCTCTTTAGATGACAGAACCGAGAACAAATTTTCTTGTCTTGGGGGGGAAGGCACATTAAGGACTGGAAATTAGGAATGGAATTATATCTTTACGAGAGCAGGGCATTGATCGCTTGCCCTTGTCATTAACACGCGCAACACATGCAGCTCAAGCAGTTCTCTCCCTTTGACTTGTGATACCCTCGAAAGATGATTGTATTTACATCATAAACATATCCACACAAACAGGGGTGTGACCAGGGTCGCTGCTACTCTATTAATGAAGGCCTGACTACCAGACCAAGGGCAAAGGTCGTATCTGCTAGCAGACGATCAACACTTTAGCTTATCTTTACGATACCACTGAGCAGCAGACGTCTTTATGTAGTTGCTGGTCAAGGAATATATGTTATTGATATTATATCGACTAAATTCTTGGATTTAAACATATGTATGTACAGCAAATATCGATTTGGCATTGGACTACCAATGCTTGTATGTTGGTTCTCTTAAACTATCTGGTATGCCGTTCCTTCGTACATAACACAGTTAGGTCAGTTAATTAAATTCTATCCATTAGCATATTGTCACCGTGATTTGACCCTATCAGGCAGCGTCTCTGAATAACCTGAATGTCAACTCAAATATCTAGTACGACACTTCTACAATCAGTTTATTTAGTTAAATTCCTAGATTTCGAATCCACGTATACTTGACTTCTTGAAACCACGTGACCTTTTTAACGTTTTACCGCACGTGTTCTGTAGCACGGGCCTCGTCTATAAATAGCGCGGAGTGAGAGCGGGTGATCGCGTGTTGGGTTCTTCGGGCCTTCATGTCACTGAATCAACGCTCATTAATGGTGATATCACCAACGCAACGATTTCCAATTATTCCTTGTTTGAGACGGCACTTGTGGCAGGACTATTGAAATGTCTTTCACCGTCGCACGTTTGAAAGGGAACAAGATAGGATGGGGGCATGTTAGCCACTGACATCACGCCAGCAGTAAGCGGAAGTCATTTCAGGCCAGATCCTGTTAGCTTCGTCCACCTCTTGCATTTCTTCATAAACAGTCAAAGAATGGAAGTAGAAGTATTCAGGTTTTGGTTTCAAAATGTTACAAACTTCAATACAATGGGACGAGCAATTGTAGTATTTATATTGTTCGTATTACGGATATGATAATATAGTCAACATGTGCATGACAGTGTTTGATGAAACCTCTTTCAGAGAAAAATCTGTTGTTGCTTGACTTCCGGTGTACCGGTATGCGTTTTACGAAAGGGTCGTGTAGCGGTATAAATCGAGGTTTACGTCATTTCATGTTTACTGTTACTGTTACTGTTAGAGTAAAATGATTTCGTATTCCCTGATTTAGACGGATACATGTTTAGGTATGTCCCTCATGTACGAAATAGCGTATCTTTATAAAGTAACTTTAAAGTGCAATGGTATAATAGTCTATGGCTAATGTTAACGGCTATCATAGAGTTAAGCAGGTTTGTATACAGAAGTGCGCAGGACTATCGTACGATTCTTTCGTGAAGCAAGGTATGAACTTTGTGATATTTGAATATCCACATTCATAAATACAAATACATTTCGTGATCTTTGTAAAATAATTTTCCGTCGATAGTACTAGAATTATTAAATTACTTGTTACTAACGTGAAGTATATAGCCTATCGTATATACGTTTCCTATTAACGGTCGTTACATATAGATTCCGTTAGATATTTTGAGCCGTGTTTTTAAATTGTTTCGTACTTTCTTCACCGTTACTAGTTTTATTATTGATAAATAGGACTTTGAATTGTGAAATATCAATTTGAAGTGATGCGATCACATCCCGGTTTTAATCACTCGCAATCCAATTACAGAAACTAACATAAAACTTTTTTGTGACTTCTCTGGTTAGATTTGGGGCACATTTCGTGTAATTACTCCATCAACTTTAACTCTTGAGCCGATATCTCTTCTGATTAATTGAGGTGCTTTATTTTTCAATATTACTCCCAAACTTCATGATAGTTCCGAATGACATCGACCCAAGCTTAAAGGCAAAATATTCCCAATATAATTAGAACGAAAAAGTAAAGAAAAAATCTAATTCAATCTCATAAATCAAAAGTTAGTCACGGATCGTCCACCTCCGTCACCCCCACGTGACCTCCTATAACCTCACCCGCCATCATTCCGGAATGTTACGACATTTGCCGAAAAAAAAGTCGATTTCTTCTCTAGAAAAGATGACGGATTGATGATCGTTAATCGGCAGCAAGGCCGGGACAGGTTTAAGACGATACTGAAGGAAAGGACGTTTGGTTATCTCCTAAAATCATCGCTCGGTCATGACTCAATCAACTTTCATCTCTAACTGTCGACAACTTTCAAAACTTGATTTTTATTTTGTCTTTATCAAATATAACGAGAAGAGTTGTGTCATTTCGATTTTAAATTAAAATTGGAACTTTTTTAAAGTGTATAGGTTATGATATAGTTTATATATTAACTATTTAGTTATACTTTATATTAGACTAACTAACTGGCCATATAACTAAATGTTCTAAATTGCCTATGTATGTATATCACATCTATATCTGTTCGCCTACGTCCTAAAAGGGATAAAGTAAGATTTGTGAAACTAACAAGAAATATAGAAAGTACATTTTAAAAGATTTGTAAGTAAAAGTTCTACTATTAATTATATATAGTCTATTAAAATTAAAAGTAAATCATTCATTTCAATTTCAATAAAATCTCCTCAATGTGATAATGCACTAAATTTAATATAGGCTATCTATGCCGATATCTCTAATTAAGATAGATCCAAATTGCGGTTGAATGCCTTTTTATGAGAAAGAGAGAGAGAGAGAGAGAGAGAGAGAGTGAGTGTGTGTGTGTGTGTGTGTGTGTGTGTGTGTGTGTGTGTGTGTGTGTGTGCGTGTGCGTGCGTGTGTGTGTGTGAGTGCGCGCGCGCATTATTACCAGATTGACGATTATACAGAGTTGTCATATTAGGCCTACATAAAAATTCACAGTAGATTTTTACATTTTGGTTTGATTTATAAATTAATCTTAACAAGCAGAATCGATAGTAGGTATAGATAGGCTATACGTTATGACATATGATGGCATTCCTCCAAGTATTTGTGAGACTCATTCAGCCTCGTTCTCGCATAATTTAACAAAACTTTCAACATCAATGTGATTTTATTGTGGAATCTGAATATAAGCCCAATGTCCAATGTCCGTATCAAATCAATGACAATGGGATCAAATGGGGAAACTGGGTCAACTATTATGCCAAATTATACCAATATTGGTACTGGTGGGCGTATATGTTGATACTATAGTAGGGCCTATATATGCAAGGATATGCAAGGATATGTATATATAATGTAATATATGGACATTATGTATATGTTAGCTATATAGACCTAGCAAGGCTACTTCACAACTAAAACTAATTTCCTGTATTAAATTGGATATGAATATAATGATCTCACAAAAAGCTAATGGATAAATAATATGCTATGGGAAAGATTTGTTAAACAGTAGGATATATATAAAATCAACAACTGTCTTTTAAACGATGTTTTGTTTCATGGTTTATATGGCAGATAGTGTCTCAGTAGTATGCATGTATTTGTCCGCTTAAGGAACACGTAATATTCCAAGCATAAACCTATTAAGTAGCGCAGTGCCAGCTTCCAAAATGGCCGCAATCATATTGTGAATTTATTGCAAGATTTGAAGAAATCAATATACAGTGGGGCACGGCTATCATTGTCTTTACCGTCTGGACGAGGTGAAACGCGGTTACTTCCCTTTGACCTCGACATCACCATCTTCTTGTATCACGTAATATCTTGTAATATTATAAAAAAAGTTTGTTTACTTAATTTTTCAAATACGGAGCCAATGCGAAGTAGAGTTTTGACGATTTTGCACATTAGAAGTTAATTTGCGATGTAACGTATTAATAGGCTACTGCATACATCAGTAGGCCTACTATACGTGAACGAACCAGATATTAGTGTAGGCTTAAACTAAAATATAATTCGATGTCGCCATGATTGATTTGCCAAATGTAAGCTACGTTATGATGTACAAATGATCCACATGAAACAATGTCATTCGTGAACTGTTTTTCTTTTCTTTAACATACAAGCCATATACAGGCTATTTCGACGGAATGCTAGTGCATGGGTATGCCATACTCATGTGAAATATCATTGTAGCTTGCAAGTATGGCCTATTATGCGTAAACAGTCTGATAAATAGATCGAATGATAGTGGATATTTGGCAATATGGTACCGGTACACTATAGTTTATATCTAATTAGATACGATATCCAATTAAACAATTCAGTATAAATACTGATATATTAAGCCCAGATTACATTTACAAATTAATTGATCCATGAACTTTTCGCCAAACTCGTCAAAATCAATTCAGTTTGTGTATAATGTAGCCTACTATGAAATATATACTGAAATATATACTGTATATTAGTTTAATATTCGTCATTGAATGTGCACTCAAAGTCCAGCGTCATAAGAAATATATATAGGCTATGCTTCTCATATCGTTTGTGATATTAACCAGGTTTATGTCTAAATTGCATTAATTAAATATATTAAGAATTCTTTACTGAAATGAGACAGTTCTCACCATGTATAGTATAGACTATATTGATTTAGTCGTCAAGATATCCATACACACACAATAACAAGACTGTTGAATCAATATAGGCATAAACGTATTATGTCTTAACTCGTGTTTTCCATTACAGTCCAATATATTTGTCGGGCCTTGTGCAATTTACAAATGGATTTCATAACTGATATAATTGGTCTTATTTTTTTTCAATATTCATAAATTTAATAATGTTGTTATCAAATTTGTCAAATTTGTGTAGGCTAATATTTTCCTGGGAACTAATTGCGACCTCGTGTATTTAGTCCCAGAACCACGTCTCAGGAAACCTATCAAAAGATAGTATTGGCTAGAAAACTAACGATGATAAAGTAATTCTATTGCGTCTTAGAAACTTGCGTTTAGTTGGTAACATTTTCTTTTATTATTTAAATAATAACTACAATAGTTAGTCTTTTGAGACTTGGAATCATATCATCAAAGACATTTTATATGGACTATTATTACTGTCATGCATACTTTATAGTGCAATGAATGTAACTAAACACACTTATATATATGGAAAATAAAATGAAAACACCTATTTATAATGGAATCTTCAAAACGTTATTTCCGTTTTATTTAATAACATAAACATATATATAGTGCCTACAGACATACAGAACCGTATACTAGTATACCGGCATTTGCGAATTGTACTTGTCATCATTTAAACTCTAGATGTCATACTATAGTCTGTAGTTTTCCTGGAAAGATGTGGGTGCACCCGTGAACTACCCACATATAATTACAACTAGTTGCGTAAGTATGACAGTGGTTTGACTTCCTGCTGTGGTGGACACTGTCATCAACACACTGTCACGAATACGATCCCGGCATGAAAATGTTAATTTACGTTAGGAAAATAGAAAGAGTGGAGAAAAAAATATATAATAAGAAAGGTTACCGAAAAATACGACACGGAGTAGGGGAGGCGAATTTAAAGAATTTTAACGCCTGGAATAGAAATTAATGATTTTATGTCTGTTGGGCGAATTAACAAAGCTTTGATGGATGACCGACTAACAAGGATAGCTTGACATGGGTCTATTCACTCGCCTCCATTTAGGTTATTACCCCTCCGATTCTAAATGTTTAGCTATGGCGCCCAGAATCGGGATCCTGAGCTTCCTCTGTGCATCGCACTCCAGGAATTCCAATGTTGGCCCTGCACAGGCGACAGATGTAATCAATTTAACTGCTTATCTCAATTCGAGCAAAAATGAATAAATGCCATCAAGTTTGAGTCTCAATTGTGTCATAAGCGAGTTCTTCAGCTAAACGCGTTTGATTATTTCGGTAAAATCTCGGATTTCGGGTCCCCGAGGAAGTTGGCTGGGCTACTGGAAAGTAGTTCTTCCGAAAACAACGCGGGCATATTCACGCGATTCCTCCAATTAATATTAAATGTGGCCAAAGTAATTAAGAAAGGAACTCAGTTCCACACGGAGGACGGAACGCTTGGCTTGAATAAACACAGATTATATCCGGTGTAGGAAGCCTCTGAAGCTAAAACCACGTTAACATCATTGAAGTCTGTAGAGAATAATGTCTACCATTCCATATTATTTTCTGAAGTATATATCAACAATTTATAACGAAAGTGACATTTGTTACATTAACAATATATCTCACAGTCATGATCTCATGTCGATTATATTCTATTTAATTTACATTTTAACGCATTCATTAATATTTGGTGTATGTAAAATATTACATATGGTTTTTCACAATACAGAGCATGCACGTGCAAACAATACGACATTTAAACTCTAACACTCGCCTTACATCCTTATTACTTTTGATATTAATGCTATTCCGTTGGGGTCGACCAGAATCGAAGGGCAAGTTGTGAAACCTTTGTCATTTAGTTTGCATGCTGAGCGATGATCAATATAGGCATTAATTTGAAGTAAAATTACTTAAACTTATTACATTGAGATATGGCACCAACCGTATCGGCACTTGTATGGAATTATCAATAATGAAATCGCCGGATCATCAAATTTGACACGTGTAATCATACTATGAAGAATAACTTTAACTTCATTGTTCATCTATGACGCAATATATATAATAATGTGCCCATTTAATCCAGAGTACACACATATCTCCATTTACATTATTAACAAGTGTGTTTCAAGTTATGCGTGGCTTCAGACACATGAGACAGAACGGGAGGTCAAAGCCAATGCTCACCGAGGTCAAAGCCAATGCACACTGTCACTGATCCATTGACCAGGGTAATGCCCTATAGTGCTATAAGCATAATGCTTTGTAGCATAGATTTGGCACATTATGTATTATTATTATTATTATTATTATTATCATCAGTTTAGTCGTCGTCATCGTTATTATTATCATCATCATTATTATTATTTTTCCTACAAAAATTGTGCGATCCTTAGCAAATTTTGAGTAGTATATATGCGAATATGTAAATACGTATGCTTTGGCAACATGCAACTCAACCACGACACAACCAAGACATCTGATGTAATATATTATTATTATAGATCAGAAGATCGGGTATACGTTCAACACACCATGAACAAATAGTAGACTTTATGGATGTTCCTTATTCTTGCATAATTATGAAATGCGTTGCTAAATGTTGGCTAACGTGCATCTAGATAAGTTAGTTCTCATGAGCTTGAAATTCAGCAATGGTGCCACTGCCTGTTAATGAAATAAAATAAACTGAACCTATACAAGTTGTTTTTTAATCTAGTAAACATGCACATCAAGGTGAATAGAAGGATATATCATATGTATTAGTATTTAATTAACTCCCCGGTCAGATGAGGGTGGATATCTTCACAAACACCAAGGGTGTCTGTACGGGTAGGCTTACACCCAGCTATCAATGAAAACAAAAGTTGAGGACGTGTCGTATAGGATCGGTCTCACTGTAATCAGAACCTTCTAAAAAAGCATTGGCATTCTGGCATTATCTGTCCAGAAATCAGAAAAAAACTGGATATAATAGCGACGTCTGTGTGTGCTTGCATTGTAGTGCTATGCATGTCCTCATCAGGTGACGGTCAGACGATGACATCCGAAACTGCTACCTGCGTCTGAATCCACCCGGGGTGGACAAAAGACCTGCCTGTCTATCCCCCGGACCTCCCGTCACGCCCTTCTCACCCCGTTCAACCTTGATCACGCCCCGCTGGCCTGAAATGACCGGATGTTTAAAGATCCCCACCCTGTCGACCCCAGGTCGAGGCTTAATTACAGGTACGGACACTCGCGATGTTTTCAGTGATACGAGACTCTCTCACTCTTCATATTAATGATACAGCGAGAACAACGTCACGCTCAGCGTAGACTGATATTAATTAAACAGTATCCGGTTCCAAAATCCGCGGATGAATTTAAGATAATGCGGCGGTGATTCCACCTGCATATACGTACACGGATACGGGCAGCTGGATGATGGTCACGTGATCATGTCCTCCTCTCTTCCTCCCCCCTCTTCCCCATCTGGTGCTTCTTTTACGAGGACACGATTCGTGCGCTTATTAATCATACATTAAGTGTTGGTCGTGAACCTATTGTCGTAGATAACAAGGGAAACACTAATCATTCATGGACGGTCGTCCCGTGGGAAAAAGTGATGGTCTGCTGTCCAGTGATTTCACCCGTTGTGTCCATTCCGGAGTATGACTGGTCATTTATATGTGAATCTGATAGTGTCAAAGATTACATTTGGCTCTGTAATTATAATATAACCGCTGGTTATAGATACTTGACCGGGGTTTTGATGTATTTGTATACTGGACCAACAATACTACTACTACTACTAATAATAATACTAATGTGCATATTTATTTTGCGCTAAATCCACTTTCGAAAACATACCCAAAGCGCTACATTATTACCCCTGTCAATGGAGCAGTGTGCTCTCATTTTCCTTCTCAACTCTATAGGGAGTATACAATCCAAGATGCCGTTGAAGGTTATCATTCACATGTCCATCTCGTCTTACCGGGTACCCATTATCTGCTGGGTGAACAGAGGCATTTTCGAACTAATCCATTTGCCTTAGAATGTGATACCACCAGTTTTTCAGTTTCGGTGAAGGGCAGTAACAAATCCAAGTTACTCTCAGATTCTCGACCACCCATCATACGATATATGTTGAGTATATTTTTTTTCTTTAATATGTACATGTATATGGTCAACAAGGCGGAGATGTCTGTGTATGGTGAGACCTATATAACGGGACATGTTGTAACTACTTAATTATAACCTCTGTTTACTTGACATGGATTTTAAATTTGTGTTTGTATATATATGGACTATATACATTTATATAATAGTACAATTCTATACTATTTTAGCTATAGATACTGAATACGGTGGTGGTGTCTGTACATAATGATACATGTATATATATCATTCTTATCCGATTACCCACTCGGATAGGTCCTTACGGAAATTACCGAGAGAGTATGCTGAATATTAGTATACAGTATAATGTTATAACAGACATACTGTAAAATAGTAATAGTCTGTGAGATTGGTCACAAGTTAACTTGGTGTACGTGTGAATGCCGAACTATTTTACAAGATAATGATTATGTAGTCAACATTAGTCCGCTGTTAATGTAAATCAATTGTTCTACAATATGTCAGAATGTCAGAATGTGTGCAAGCAACGGAGGCAAACAAGACACCGTCAGACATTTTGTTTTTATTCATACAATTTTGTATTTTCACTTTGTAAAACATTTCAGAATATTACCTTTCCCCTTTCAGTTAACGATCCAACTTTTACAAAGTTTTAATAACATAGCATATCTGATAGCACGCATGTGTGAAGGGAAAGTATATATGTTTATATGACCAGGTCATCATCGCTTCGGCGGGGGTAAAAACAACTCCGCTATAAATATATTTAGAAAGAATGAGATCCATGCCGATTAAATCAATGTCCTTATACACACCACGTCGTCTCCGCGGAACACGGCTCAGCCCATTTTCTCTCCCTAAACTGTCATTAACTTGCACTTGCGTCATCGTACCCCCGAAGAATGTGACACGGTGGTCTCGGATCTACCATTACCATTGTTTCGAAGAGGGAGAACCTCTCCCCGCGGTTTCCGTTAGCTCATTTAGGCCAAATAATCAAACTGCTGTAAGAACATGATAATGATTTCAATCGATTCCTTCGCAATCTGGGGCCCTGAAAATAGGAAAGTAATTAGCAGACTAAAGTTGCCCCAGGACAACCTTTTGATGACGAATGGTTGTTGGCCTGATGAGCTGACAACCCAACCGCTGTAATGAAGGGAACGTGGACGACACGAAGAGACATTACTTGTTGAAAACTGCGGATTATCACAATTGTAGAGTGACATGTAGAATCCAAGAAGAAGAAATAAACACGAATGACTAACCATCTCTGCTAATTGCGGATAACGGTGGGTGCCAGAAAGCAGCACTCTTCTCGTTGGCATTGTAGGTCATCAGAGTTGTGACCGCGTATCGGTTTAGTAATTATCCTCGGTCAGGGCTAATGACCATTGTTAATGACTTCATTTGAAAGCGGAAACAATGAAAGACGTGTTTGCAGGGCAATACTGGGAATTTTATTAATGCGTTGGGTTGTTTTTCTACACGGAGAACCATTCCCTTTGCGATAGGCCAGCCTCCAGAAACAATATCTTTAGATTATTCCTGCATTAGGTATGGCTTCTTAATAGATAATACTATAAACTAAGTCTTTGGATACCTCAAATTTATTGGTGTTCATAACATATGAAGAATACTGAGGTCATGCCACTAACCATCCAAAACAATTATTTTCACTTTCCACGAACGGCCAATGGTTTGTCTTGCAGGCACAAGAATGTAGAAATTCCGATACAACATGCTTCACAGCACATGCAATATATGTATCGATCTCTATATTGTTATGAAAGAGTAGAGGTATTTTTCGTAGACATTAAATATGCTGTTTCAAAATGGATCACCAATATGCAATAGTTATCTGGTACAGATAAAAGAAATTTAGAACATTTTTTTTGTTCCCTTAACGAGACCAATATAACCTCAAATACATGTATTATTAGATGCCATTGATTGCATGAAATGAATAGTCCGTGTTAGTTAACTATTGGCATTCATTTATCACTGCCTAACAGTATTCTGTCTATTTTGTCACCGAGCCTGCGATCCATGTTTTCCTCTTCAGACGGTTTCTAGGGCAAGTCGATGTCGTCTGCTGAGACAAAAATGGCGCACTTTAACGTAATTCCGCTTTCTTTTTTTTCGCGTCTGTCTCAAACAACATGCTTTCAAGTCAGTTCTTGCCCTTTTTGAACCGTGTGCTTAAAGTGCCGTGTCTCTGAACCATTTCAGACAAAATTTACATGTTAATATTGCTTCCCGCGCAATCATAAAAGCCAAAAAATGACGTCTGCAATTGCTTCTTTTGTGTCTTTCTATTCGCGCAAACTGTGCTCATCACATACATCCCTTGCCTTGCCAACATATCCGACCCATTTAAAACAATATTAAACAGATCTGGCAGTTTCCATGCTATAGGTCGTGCTGATACTGTGTCCTATGGCGCATTTAAAGTCTGCCAGATTGTGTAATTAAAGCGTGTCCGATTTAGAACCGGGGTTAGGATTGCTTAGCTGGGAGGGTACTGTATAAAAAAAACCCAGCTTCTCTGACCAACTCCAGAAAGACCCTTCTCCAGCGGTATAGTGCAAGGGGAACGGTGGACATCCCGAAATGGTTAAACGATTTTTATAGAAATTGAATACAGCGTGATCAATTGGCGCTGATATGACCTTCTTGATACAGAGCGGTTGTAATGATAGTTAGAGATCCGGGAGCTGGGAATGATGTAATTTCAAGCCCCGAACCGCGAGAAACAAGCACACACATATAGATTACGGTGAAGAGCCTTGGGCCTGACCACGTTACTGGGGCGGGCGATAAGGAAAGTGAAAGGATTATGAGATCTTATGAAATGTGAGTTCCGATCAATAATAGTGCAGGGTCTAGCAATTACACGGGCCAAAAATACCAGATTAATTACTTGGTGAGGTCTCTGTGCGCCATGGTCCTCGTTATGACAGGACGACCTCCACGCATGATGTCTAAATAAGAAGACACACATGTTTATAATTGACGGGACATGTACAATGCAAACTGGATGCGACTGATTTGGGTTTCTGTGTAATTTTGACTATCGAATTGATACCCAAAGTGTCACTTTGGAACGGATAATAACGGCGCCAGTCTCGCGTTCCCAAATGACGTCGAAGTGGAATCATGGCCAACCACTTCCGGTCGAATTAGTACCGCAGAAATTGTTATGTTAGGATCTAAATTATTCCTCCGGAACGTAATGCTATTTTCTCTGTGGGTTGTGGAAATTTTATATCCAGTGGGTGAAAAAAACAAACATATACCAGTGCCATCGACTGAAATGCATGTCAAATTGTATTATATTTTATTTCATAATTTGTCAAAATATTTGTATTTAAAGACAGATTTACGAATGTTGAAATCAAATTAGTTGACTGACTGCACTTGCGTTCAAATTCACTTGACCTATTTACTTTAAGAGTATCGGTAACGTCTCTATTCTAGCTGCTCGTTATTCAACTCTGAAAGAATTCTGAAATCAGCAGGCGCCAGAGAACTGATCCAGGTCTATTCCCCATTGCAACTGCAATTAAATCAGTAGATGGAAAATAGGATCAGAAAATAGATCATATTTTATTTCCAAATTTCAACTCATCCATGCAGATTTTCAATGTACGGCGGTAGAGTGACGACCGTGAAAGTCGATATGACACAGAAGTTCTGCGGATTCAGGGGAAATAAAATAGTTTTGATAATTTTCATGACGGTTTTCTTGATACTGGTATTATTGCTGTGTTTTTTCAATTATTAAATATTATGTCATTTGTATTGACACGCTTGAAAATTATACAGAAATCTACACGTAAGAGTAAGTAAATGTATTTTCCTATCTCTCTCTCTCTCTCTCTCTCTCTCTCTCTCTCTCTCTCTCTCTCTCTCTCTCTCTCTCTCTCTCTCTCTCTC
>JAVCKZ010052432.1:5000-17349 GCA_034780755.1 Lepetodrilus elevatus
AACATAACAAACATAACTTAAATATGTGTATATAAAACTAAATTGTAATTATGTTTCAAAATTATATTAATATTTCTATCATCGGATTGAACGTTTGAGTAATAACCTTACTTTCAAAACTGAAGTAGGACTGTAAGAATGCATAATATTAATTTTCTATAGTAAACGTGTACATGTTAGAATTAATAATTAAATAATATACAGTTATTTAATAGTATATGCATGTTAGTTACACGCTGTTGTAATACGTTTAAGTGTTGCTGTACAGCCGACAAACAACGACTATACGACTAGGTTTCTTCTATCCTGAAAAATAATAAAAGTCACCACATCATTTATATAGAAAATCAGCCTGGTAACATGAATTTGTGATAACTACGGATATTTATATATAGACATGTAAGTGTGTATTTGTAACCATTCCAATTCATTAACGGTATTTTAAATATATATTTGTGACGTAAAACAATGCTATATTTATCTATCTATCTATATACACATTTGTATAGTGCAAATATCCAGATTAACTGCTCAAATGCACTGGTGATATTTGAGGTGATAACAATATTGACACAGAAGAAGCATACTTCCTTGTCTGATTGATAGCTGTCTGGCGGTCATCTGATACATGGTCATTACTGCAGCAGTCAATGACCATAAGCACCACGTGTGGACCTAGATTTCATATCAAATTATCAATTTGTCAGCTGTGTTATCTTCTCTCTTCATTAAGGTGATAACATATTATATTAGTTAAATACAATACGAAGAGTTGCTAGCATGCACGCTCTGTGCGGAGGCTGGTCAATACGTATATGACAACGTACAGGGGCAGTGTCCCTCCAGAGGGCACTATTACGCCGAATTAACTCTCGTGGTCAAATACAAGCAATGATCAGTGCCTGGCCAGAGGGTTAAATGTGCAATCATACATATCGATAATATACAAGTCTACAATGTCCAACTCAACCAACCAATAAATATATACATCAAATTTTTAATGACTACATGATAATTAATTTAAAACAAAATAGGCGAAAGAACTGATGGGTATAGATAGAGATTAACTAAATACCTTCAGCATTGTACAAGATACAAAAAGAGTATTAAATGACGCATGGTTTCTGAATGATGTGTGATGGCTTCTACCGCTGGCGTGCTGTGCTGCTTCAGCTATTTGTATTATATGTGAGCTTACGTGCATCAGTTTAATTTCACACACTATGATTATGCACTTTCCATCTGTTAAATCTTTAATTATATTCAGAAATATTCAAATTATCAGGTTGAGAAATGGGTGCCATGTACATAGCGAAGCGTTATTCAAATATATTTCCAATACAATTAATATTTAATTATCAATTATATTTTATATGTTGCCTTATGATTGACCTGTCCAACAGTTTGTTAGTAATTACAGGTAGATGAACTAGTTAGATGCCATCAACCAGGAACAATGGAGACAGTAAAAGTCATATGCATATATGTTCCAGAGTCAATGGAATCTACCATGCATGGAAGTTCTGCTTAACGTCAGTTGAAACATTTAGCATAACATTATTTTCAATACGTTTATAGCATTGTATTGTGCCGTCGAATTAAATGGATGTTCCTGAAATTAATTAAATCATATTCAAATTAACAGCATAAGTATTATTTTTAATATTCGCTTCAATAAACTTAATTTGGAATCACTAAAGCAATATTGAACTATGAATATTTACAATAATTATAATTACTTGAATGAATCAATTTTAATGTGTCAATACAATATTGTTTGGGTAAACGTTTCTGGATCAACAGTTTACGACATTCCGCTAATATCTATTGTTTAGTATCATCGAACTATGTGCCAAATGTAGGCCACTTCTACGTGAGCCTGGCAACTATAAATCATCTAGGCCATATTTGCAACCCTGAGTGGGGGCTTAAGTTACGACAAGGTAAATAATAGTACACATAATTGCATTTATTATTCAGCAACGAGCTGGACACACATGGGGTGAAGTCCTGTGTTAATTGCCAGAAGTGACATTTATATTTCACTTCACGGCAAGGTCTGTATTAAATATTTACAACTGCAATTGAATTCGAGTGGCGAGTAATTTTTTAAAGATTAAAGATATATTCTCCGAGGATTACAATTGATGTCCTTTGACTTGTCGACGGGTAGATCCTTTCACTACAAGCTTATCGTCACCTTCCTGCTTCCAGGAAATACAAAGTGAGTTATAATGAGACATGCATACGGCACGAGTGATCAGAAGCTAATATTCTATGGTCGTGTAAACGTTAGCATTCCATAGGACTAATTCTGAATAACAATGTTATATTGCACACCCAAAGTACACTTGTTCTCTCTCAAGCGTAGCTGCATATATTCAATATATTACTGTCATCTTTATTTATCATAAATTCAAGTTTAATCTTGCTGAGTCCAATTTAATTTAAAATGGACTTATTTTCTTCTCAGGTGAGACTTAACTTAGAACAGAGGATACCATGACGTGAAACGTAGCTGCATACCAGACTGGAACATTTAAAATGACATTAGTGTCTATACAACGTTAACACAACTATAAGTATACGTATACTTTCTGAATGTCCATAACTGACGCTAATATCAAACACTGGCCACATGTTGGCGAGTCCATGCTAGTGTCATAGACTATACAGCCTGGTCGGATTACATTGTTGTCACGCTCGTCCATTCAAATATTATAATACAGTATATCGGATAACTATAATGTATGCGCAGTAGAAATTCAACAAAGTCTACTGCATGTACTATGTATACTCTCCGTATTGGAAACTGATAAACAAAGACATTTCACCAGCAAACTTCAATAATTCATATTGCATACGAAGAAGTGGTTAGCTGGTATTACAGGAGTATCTCTCAACATGAGCTCTACTTCCGCTGTGCATAAATCGTCGACACAACGTACAAAGCCCGCGCTCCGTGGCGCACTAATTGTATGGTTATGTTTACACCTTTCTCTTTGAAGAGTCCGCTTCTCATTTTAGAAACTAGAGTGGATCTACGCGCGGTCTACACTCTACGCTAAATACATGTGGTTTTCTTGAGAGGTAGATAGTAAAAGCAAATTAGTTCAATTTCTCTTGATAAACATATCTTTCCTCCGACATCAAATACACCTTTATATAAACAATGGCTGTGATATCCGGTTATTACCAGCATGCAATTCTCATTCCGGTCGTTTCTTGTTCAGGACAATTTCTAATTAAACCGGATATATACAAAGTTCGCTGATTAATTTCAACGGAAACAAGAATGCGACAATAAACCTATGTATTTTAAGTATCGAATACAATATATTAGAAATAAAACTAGTATTTCCTAAGACATAGATAGTCTATAGAAGCATATCATTAACTTAATTTTTACTAATACATTTAGTCTTTTTTTTTATGGACAAATCTGTGTTCAGTGCATTTGATACACCACCGCCATCATAAGTAATACAAATCTGACAATTTACTCAGATGTAGAATAAATATACTTCGGAATGCTTAAGCAATGTATGTTTTTCACTTGACTATACATTTCGCATTTTTAGCAAGTCGTTCACGTCTTTAAGAATGTGTCAATGGCACACGTGTAATAGTCTAGCTATTTTTATTCTATGAGGATGTTTTTATTGAAACGCGATACAATTATTTCGATTTCAGTGAAATTGCGTATAATTGCGGAGCTAGAAAGCACTTATCGCTGGACAGAGAAATCGGCGGAAGTCGATCCAAATCTCACTCCATTCACCGGAGAGCTATTCACATATGCTGCGTTTTATCATCGCGAGCTTCCATGCATTAAAAGCAGCGATCTTTGAAATTTGACAAAATGCTTCATCCCTGATATTATAATTCAACAACTTTTTAATCCTCCCTACTTTTTGTTTGAGACTATTGGATCCGTCCACAGCTTGGTTGAACAAATTGACAACAAACTGAAATTCAATTACACCGAGCGAGTTGGCCCCGGGCAGCCACCGTAACTCTAATATTGACACAGACCGGGTTCCCTCTCCTCCCTGGCCAGACCAGACTTATGTAAGGCACACTCGCCGCGATTTCTCCACTTGTCCACGTAAAAGGCCGGATTGATTTACAGAAAGTGGTTTGAGAACCAATATGCTTTACGTCTTTGTTCCTGTGACGTTTTTGGTCTTTTCAGATCTGGTTGGAAATTACTCGTGGGGATATTAGAAAGACAAGAAACAATTCTGTTAATTTATTGTGGTACTTCCATGTTTCTGTCCTCGGCACCATGTCCTCTCCGGGGCACCTGTCAAGAAGTTCTCCACTACTTGGAACACTCCCCCGCCGCACCGTCCCGCACAACACCCACATAACACCCGCACACAACGTCACCAGACAAATCATTATGTGACAAAGCTTTAGTGTTCAATATATTTTCCAAAAGCGTTACCTTTGATTGCTGGTACAGCTAATTAATACAGCTAATATAATAACTACACTAACTAACATAGATTCTTACAATTCTAAAGGAAACCATCCTGTACTTGTTAACCCACAAGACATGCCCATCGCATGAACAATATATCTAGGCAATAATATTTTTATTTCCATCCTGTCCAACTAATTACAGAATCTGGATGCAATTTCCGTAATAATAATAAAATACTTTATTGTTGTACTTTATGCATGTACATGTATATACAAAATAATTTAAACGACTTTCAACAGCAAATAATGAGCGGCGTGCGTTATATTCCGAGCCTTGGGCCATACGCCAACCGCTGTACCTGAACAATATAATACATTACACTGTGTGATCACGTTATGCTAATTTGAATCTCAATTCACCGTGCCAATCAATGTATCAGTCGCCCACAAACCCCAAAAGAAGAAATAGCAGGTGGTATATATTGCAATCTTATCAAGCTAACAACAGAAGTAATTAATATGGTAATATTTATATCATATCTCGAGTGATTTACAGTGTATATTATGAAATGAAAATAATATTGATACCATGTGCCGCTGGTTATTGTTTCATAATATTTGTTTTCCATGTGAATAGGTCTTGTTTAGATACAGCAGAAAGTGCATGCTATGAAAATGAAAGACTGTACTGTGAACACAATAATTTACAATATGTTACCAAGTCGATAATTATAGATATCAAGGAAGTTATTATTTTACAAGTTGTGCCATGTGATGTATTTTATCATCAGATGACAATCAATAGTGGGTTATCTGGTGGCGTCTGTAGTAGCACTAGTGTCACACAACAGGTTGGGTGTAGTGTCGAATGTAGTGTCATGCTTCACAGCTAGGCTGGATGTAATGTCGAAAAAAATACGTCGTATTAATAGATTATCAAGTGCAGTATTGAAATGGATGTTAACAGTTGTGCAAAAATAAGTATTAATGTGTGTGTGTGTGTGTGTGTGTGTGTATGTGTGCATGTGTGTATGTGTGTATGTGTGTATGTGTGTATGTGTGTATGTGTGTGTGTATGTGTGTGTGTGTGCGCGCGCGCTCGCAAGTATACGCGTGTATGTTAAAAACATCACAGATGTTTTCAAATGTTAATCTGTTACATGAAGGAAATGTGCATGGTGCAAAACGTATTCAGGGTATACTTATGTCAATAAAATATGAAAATAACTTTTTTAAAGTATTCTTCTTATGTATGAGGGTATGTTGTCGATTGACTATGCTTTACTAAATGACACTATGATGTTTACAATTTCATGAGATAGAAACATCTGACATGTTCACTGTCTTTCTTTTATAAAAGAAAGTGCCTTGTATAACTACAAGTCATTTAGTGCATGGAGCCGCCCATTTATAAAATAAAACCATGAGAACATTTAAACCGTAGCGTCCAGCGTGAATAAAATGGCGGATTGACGGGCGGGGGTGCCGTCCAGCCCTGCAGCGTTGGGATGAGAAGCGAGTATTTCCGAGCAATTGTTACACGCCAACCTTTAATCTAATGGAGTCAATGGCATCTGAAGACGTTCTGTTGGTTAGCGGCATATAGGGAACTTTGCATAACATATATAATTCAATAAAAACATAAGTTTCGGACGGTGCTCCATCTGCTAGCTGTGCAGTAATATCGGAAACGTCGATCCCCGCGGCACTTTGGGCGTATCCTAAAAGTTAGTCGCTAAATCTGTATAAAGGAGGCTACGGAGCTGATTGGAAGAGAAAATATTTATCTTTCAGTAAGATATTTTCATAGGTCAGAAGTTGAGCTAAATGATAACTTGAAGCCAATCTTTGAAAGCAGAACCCCAGGGCTGTATTAAACCCATCTCGTTCTCAATGAACCTCTTCTCAATAGATAAATTAACACAGTCAATAATGCACGGCACTTACATTTTGGGGCTGTCTATGCACGGAAAAGAACTTATGTTATTTTTATTAGATAAAAAGTCACCTACTCTATATTTATACAAATGTGATAGATTCAATGTGATATTGTAAGTCTAGCTATTGATATTTTGTTACCTACTCCAGAAGATTTCATGGTACAGGAAGTGAGACCTGTGATGTGAATAATTCAATTTGAATCAACAACTCAATAAAATAGTTTAGCAGCTACCGTGGCTGTATCACAAGCAGTTGCTTACAACCGTCTTCCCAGCCCGCTGTTAGCATCAACCACCTCGTTTGACCTTCTTTGTATAGAAATGACATATGTGAAAAGTGAAAACTAAATAATATTGCAATACAAAAAAAGTTAAGTTAGAAACTTACGCTATGTAAGAATACCGGTAAACACAAATTTGTGAAAAAGATATATTTGTTTGGATTTTTAAAGATGTTTTAAAAATATATATCTATTGTTAAATTATTATCTTTCGAGAAAAAATATATATTAGTATGTTTTTCACTGATAAATATAGATTTAATACTGATAATTTTAAGACATAGACATGAAGTATTAATATAAATGTATATGCATTTAGGCTAAATAGTATTTAGCATATTTATGCTTAAATATAAATTATATTTTTAATTCTATGTTCGTGCATGATTATTAGTTATAAATTATAAATTATAAATGTACTTATTTTACCTAAGATATAAACCTAGATCCAAGTGTTGAAGTGACATTTTTTAAAATCTTCATTACACCGAGATTGTTATGTTTGTCTCCAATTGCGACATACACCCATGCACACATATACACACGCACACACACGCACGCACGCATGCACACATGCACATGCTATCTGGTACATTTCAACAATCTAAATGTAACATGTAAATACGCCAATCGAAAAAGCGGTGGTTAATGGAGCATGAAAGTTTTCAATGTAAACAAATTATAAACATGGTGTGTTTTTTCCTAATTTTAACAAGCACGTTCTCATAAACGGGCATTACGATATAGATGCGGTATTCCCCACACATAAACTAACATTCCGATATGGCGGCGTCACACCCCACACCCCTTTACATAAACTAGCATTGCGATATACAGTAGAGGTGCCATCCCGCTAGTCGATGTGCCGGTCTTCGTGTGTCTCACTTCAAAGCCAGTCTTTATTTCCTCGTCACTGAAGCGTGGTCGGACAACAACAAAATGTATTTGTTCACAAAATACACTACAGATGATACCGGGAGAAAGTTATTCTGCAAAGTGACATTTGTACATCAGTATAATAACTAGAGCAACAAACAGTCAGCTACGAGGACCACGAGGCCAACTTGGTAGTGTTGTGAACCCCTCGGAGCATGATGTAACTGCTTACTTTGTTTTATTACGGAAAAGTATGATAAATCCCAGACATAAATAGAGCTATTCGGGGCAAAGAGTGATGTGTTATTTTTGTATGTTCTCAATTCAGTCTGTTCATTGTGGATGACGAATAAACTGGAACACGACGTTCTGGAGCGAGTTATCAGATACGCGTCCGTTGCTGGCATGGCGTGTAACATCTTAGACTGGCTAATACGGCTTTCTGTTGCCTCTGGTTGCCCCCACCTGATGAGAACTGAGATGTAGGCGGAGAGGCACTGTTCAGAGTTCTGGCCCAGGTGTGGCGCTAGGGGATTCTGTGACCGGAAGGCAGTCGCTGAAAAGAGCTCATGCCATTTTGTGAATTTCAATTCTTGGCCAAAGTTTCTCTCCGTGCTATCTTCATCCAGCAGCATTTGATGAACATATGTAGAGAGTTTGATCCCAGAAGCTGGCTCGGGCTGTCAGAGTCGTGTTAGATCACGGTCTAGAATGTCGGGAATGGGGTGTTCGTGGCAAGGAAAGGCCGCGGCTACAGCTGTGCAGGAGTATGTGTGAAGGCGAGAGAATCCGACTTGGTGGGGGCTGCTGCTCTTTCCCATCAGGATCACTTGACTATCAGCTAAAAGACTTGAAATCACTCGTCTTTCCTTGCAGTGCCAATTTGAGTTTATGCCTCTGGCAGTTAGCAGAGGATTTAACAATGCACGAGTTATACACTGACGAACTGCTTGACGCGCGCCCTATTGGATGGTGAGAGTCGTGGAGCGGTGGGATCAAGGGGAACAAGGGGGAGGAGATACAACAGTGGAATAAGATGCTTGACGAACTGAAAAATAACTCTTGAGTAGATTGCCGTAATATTTTCTCACAAGCAGAATACCTTTAGATAGTTAACTGTATATATAGACATACCCACAGGTAGATTATTTTCTTTGTAGATTGTTTTTAAATAGGAATAATTATGGTAATATTAATATTCCCACGGCATGTTTCATTGTAAAGTCATCGCCAGAGATAGGAGAGTGAAGCCAGGATTCCCTCCTCACTGAGGCACATCTACCCTGTTCTTCTTTCCCCTCACCTGCAACTCTAGTCTATTCCCTGTTGGATTGTCTTACAAGCGCCCGAAACCCTTTCTTTTCATAGACACTAAGAAAGCAATTTAGCGCTTTAACTGAGGACCAGCTTTTTAAATCCTGTACCAACTGGGAGCAGGCGGGATGCCGCGGTGTTTCAATGTTCTGCTCTTTTAACGCCAAACGAGATTTTTCCTTTCTTTTATTTTTTGTGAAGCTCGGTGCACTGGCGCGAAACTCTCTGTAGCGAAACCTTACACTCCCTCACTGTCGACTGTGGGCCAGTGAAGGGGAGAATAGCCTTTATGTCAGCCTGATTCTCACCAGAGGCGATTTAGAGGCTGATAGTATTTGGTGTGACAGTGAAATAACTGCCCGGGCTCTCCTATTCACTGATACTGATGCAAGCAATTTCTACTCATTGGATCGGAAAGACGAAACGCGTGTGCCGCCGGACAAATGTGACGAAACCAAAAGCTTTCAGAAAGTTCACCGTCCTTCTCGACATTATTAGGGACGAATTGGAAGACGGACAGATAGAAACAATTGCGACTGCCAGGGCGGTGTCACCGTGCGACATGACATGCAATGTGGTGTTTACGTATGGAATTAATAGTCCAAACCTGGCATTATGACTTATTCCAAAAGATATCAACCAAGCAAATTGACAAGAGGCAATGGTTAAAATTACATTACAAAAGACACGAAAACATGGTAGCATATTGGTTGTTTTACGACTGTGTTTCATACGTGTTATTTCTTACAGTAATAATAATTATTCAAATATGTTTCAGGGGAAGAATGATGCTAAATATTACGAGTAATGTGCATTTGTGATTGAGAACTGTGTATATGTTCAGAATGAAATGTTGAAAAGCATAGTTGTATTTCAATCTTCGTCGGTTATTTGTACCGTACCGATGTGAACCTTGTCATCGTGTTTAATATTCAAACTATAATTTGAGTTTAATGATGTACCTTGCTTTAAACGGTAGGTAGGACTAATTGTCAGCTTCACAACACAAAGGCAATGAGAGGTTTCATCTCTTGTTATATTATCATGCAATGTTTCCGTGTGTTCTCTGTGTCTAGAACATACCCCACATTCCTGTCCGTGTAAGGCTTGATTAGGACACAATTCCTCTCACAGTGAGGGGTACGACAGCGAACTAGAGTGGTGTTAATAGGGGACAGTGGAGCCTTGCCTGTCCCTTGATCCTCGTGACGTTCATGGAGAGAGGAACCGGGGCAATATTGAGTCGGAAGCCACACACGAGCTCAGGCAAGCTGGGTGTTAAACAGATACCCCACCACTAGAGTTGTCATGAAGACACTTCACTCACCCAGTCATTCAAGCGAACCGCTGCTTTTCATGGACACTCAATAGGGTTTGTTAAGTGAATTAAAAACTCATTTTGAACTATCGCTTCTATTTAGTACAAGGAGGAGATACTACCAGGGTGGATAAAGACGGGTGCGGGGTATGAACGAGGCTCAAGTTCTGCGGGATCTTGATAAACAAGTGGGGGTCTGGGGTCAATTCAATCACAGTTTGAATGCACCCCTGGTCATGGCGGTGGGTAGCGGGTAGAGGAGAGGGTGGCAGACTCCACCCTGACAGACCCTCATCAAAACAGAGGTCAAGTTGTCCCAGCAGGCTTCAGGGCCACCCGGCTGTTTCTGTGCTGTCTTCACAACGTTCTGTCTTCACAAGCTTCAATGCTGAGTACATTACACAAGGTTCTACAGAAGGTTCTACAGAAGGTGTATGTGCAGGGTTCTGTCCTGTCTCCATACGGTTTTGTAATGTCTTAACACAGTTCTGTTCTGTCTACACAAGGTTATATGTGCAGGGTTCTGGCCTGTCTCCATACGGTGTTGTAATGTCTTAACACAGTTCTTTTCTGTCTACACAAGGTTATAATGCTATTTGCACCAAGCTCTATATGCTAACTATGTTTGGTTCTAATTGTCTACGAACGTTTTTTTTGTTGTTGCTATCAGGAACAAGGCTTGTTGTTGCCTATACACGATTCTGTGCTGTGGGTCTATACAAGGTTCTATATGCTGGACTTTCCACGAATAATTTAATAGCCGTTTCCAGGTTGTACCCGCCAGCATCAATGAATTGTTTAAATTTACATCTATTTACCAAACATCAAATATTTACTCATAATTAATTATAAAATACTTTCCTGAATTAAAACTATTCCTCATAGTAAATTTATATTATTGTGAATGAATACAATACTGATTAATGCGATATTAATATTCGCTCATGCACGTTCGCTTAGAATTTAATTCAAAGACTGTATTTACGGTCCTGTGTTGTAAATAAATTAAATTAAATTTCATGTAATAATAAAGGTTTTGCCTGTACCCAATACCACAGTAAAATATATATATTCTATTAATTGTATTAAATGAACATAATGGTAGCTGTTGGCTTGTTCTCACTAAATAAAAGAAACACCGTGGCTGTTCGTAACAAGGGTATTGTGTAGCTAAATTAAACTTGTAACTGTTTTTATTACACCTCTGAGGAATATAAAGTGGACGTTATGAATTTATTATTAATCACATATAGGGATAAATTTGTTCTTAATGTCTGCTGATTGGTTGGGGGGTTACAGTGTCACTGAAAATAGGCGTCGTGTTACAATTAGAAAATATTCATAATGAAATTCTAAGCGAGTATGGTCGCGTGTTTTGTTATTTTGTTTTTACTTGGCCACTGGGAAAGTCGGCATGGGACATTGTATTTAATATCGTGATTGGGTTTTTAACAGGTAGTCTGGCTCTATTGTGCAACTTGGCTAATTACTTCTAATGATTGCGGTATGTCATACTCATAAACATTAATAAGAAAAATGACGAAAAGCGTGTGCAAGGGGTTTTAAACCGTGTTTTCTTTATCCCTTGGATATATTTTCTTTTTGTGAAGGAAAAACAGTTTATCGGACAGAACCGTGTCCCATAGGCAAGTCGCTATTTAATGAATACTTTATGGGGTATAATCTAATTGGTACACAATTTTAATCCGACATGGTTGCAAATTTTGACTTTGATACAAAGGCGAGTTGGTGGCCAGGCTTTTCTGTGATTGTGTAGCTCACCATCTCTCTGTCTCGGTGTTTATTTCACACCCAGCTGCCCAACACCTGCTGGGAAAATTCTTCCAAACTAAGAAAATAAAGATTTTGGTGGTCGTTACTGCTACATTGTAACTGGTAACAGAGCTGGTATAGGTTTGTGTATGAGAAACACGGCAGAGCTGTAGTCTCACATTATCAATAGCGGAGGTGTGAGTAATCTTACGTTTGCGAATATATTTTTTTTCAGTGCTGGACGATTAATTTATCAAAACCAGTATGACCGTAGTAATAACATTAATAATAGTAATATAGCAGTAGTATAGTAGTAGCAGTAGCAGCAGCAGCAACAACAGCAGTAGTAGTAGTAGTAGTAGTAGTAGTGGTAGTAGTGGTAGTAGTAGTAGTAGTAGTAGTAGTAGTAGTAGTAGTAG
>JAVCKZ010052443.1:0-17349 GCA_034780755.1 Lepetodrilus elevatus
TCCATGTTGTATCCGAATCCGCGGTGCATCGAAAGGCGTTATATCGAGGGAGCACTGTACTTATTTTGCGTGTAGTACAAACACAGTGCTGTAAGCCATATCTTGTAGTACCGTGTTATGTATACAGAAATGTGTATACGCCATATCATACGGACCGTATCCATGATTTCAGCTGATTGGTCCGTAAGCAGACTACCAGTCTGTGTTGGAGAAAGCCGATATCTTTGTTTTATTTTCAGTTCTGGGTCAGTGAATTATGGAAACAAGTGTTACGAAGGAACAAGGCTGATTGTATGGCTTAACTAGAAATGAGATTGCAATTTTTGTTTGTCATTTTATTTTTAAATTGAGCGAAGTTTTATAAAATATAGCGAGTTTGGCTGGTGTTACATCTACCGTATTACTAGATTGAGAAAAAAAAAGAAAAATATAGTGGAACTGGTCTGTTCATTTTGATGATGATGAAAAGCTCTAAAACAATAGTTAAAATTTGTTTTATTATTGTAAAATAATGTATTTTAAACTTCATTGTATAAAGACAAGACAACAACGATAGGCATGAATAAGTTTGGTATCTTAAATACTTAGAATACTTACATATGTTATAGCTTTTATTTAGATTATGAATAAATGCATTTATCATTCTTAAAGTCTATTCTTATGCAATATAAGAAGGAGAAAGGAAGGAATGAAAGAGAAAAGGAGAGAGAGAGATGAGAACTATGGTTCATACTTGTCTGTAATTGATTGTCACCCATAGTATTCATTTCAATAATTGAATAGTTACACAAAATTCATTTTTATGTATGTTTTGTTTCGTGACCTTAACGGAAAATTACAGCCTTCTCCAAATTATCTTTTTTTTCCCATGACATCATTTGAAAAGTTTCTACAAAATTGTACGAATGTCACTGAAGTAAACGTTTACAAACTTGTACAAATACACTCCTCCCTGACTGAAGAGCTTCTATCTCATCTCGAGCAAATATTAGCGTTGTTTGCTCAAATAAATTTTACAATTTGTCTACAAATACAATTCAAACACTGTAAATATTGGAAATAAATATACCCAACAAAATAAGTTACGGACTTTGCCGGTGTAAATATTGGAAATAAATATACCCAACAAAATAAGTTACGGACTTGGCCGGTGTAAATATTGGAAATAAATATACCCAACAAAATAAGTTAAGGACTTGGCCGGATGTACATCAGGACATAAAACACGGAGCTACATGTATTCCGTGCATGTACTCCATGCTTTACGTCCATCCAGCGTAAATACACACCCCTTTTGTGAAACGCAAGCCAGGAGATATTTTGTGGGGAAGCTGTCTACTAAATTTATCAAAATACTCGGTTTAAGAAATCTGGTGCCGTACTTCTTCCACTCTTTACTGGAAATGCTTGAAGAGTAACTGGAAACTAGAAATTCCTTGTTAAAATAATAAAAGTTACATATATGTCAATAAGGCTATTTGTCTGTTCTTAATTTGATTAAGTATAGGTTAATTGTTAAAGCCTACTAGATAACTCTTTAGGATAACCCAAAGCAACTACGAAAAATACCACTTGTTATTTCAATTAATATGATAATGGAGCTATTATTATCTGTAATTCAATATTAGTCCATTTTGGTGTTGATTTCAGTAATGTGTGATAAATGCAAGTTAATCTGTATATTCTATTCAACAGTGACATTAAAATTACAGCCGATTATTTCACCGTGAAATGTAATACTGATGAACACTTGAGTTTCACATGAATTATCTCCGTTTATTTCCACGTTGTAAATGATGAAAAGTAACAGTAGACCAGAACAAATTAGTAAACCAATCCATATTTTGTAATTCCATGAGGAGAGACAATAGTCCAGCTTAATTTCACACTCGCCTCCACCTCCCCAAATATAACAAGGCAAACCTAACTAATCACTGAGGCAAACCTAACTAATCACAGGCAAACCCAACAAATCAGAGGCAAACCCAACAAATCGGAGGCAAACTCAACAAATGATTGTGTGTATGACACTCTTTACACAGAATCTCCATATCTCCACGCTGTAGTGTTTGTGTGTTGAAGGCTGACCTTACAGCACACGATAAGTTTGTGAGTTTTCCCCCCTCCCTCTCGATCTCGGTCCGGGTCCCACTGACCGATACGCTGCCTTGACCCACCGCTGGACAGTCGGACATCGGTGGCTTTACAGGTACGAGTACTGAGAGGGTCAGCTGTATGTCCAGACAGTAGTCAGTCTGGAGTATATACTGTGCTTTATGTGTTGAGCTGGAGGAGTTTAAGCGTGGACGATATGGTCAGAGTTTGAATGACCGAGACCTTGTTGGCTGGGTACTAGCAAGGCAGTTTCAAGTGAGGATTTTATTTTACGATTTTAACACTTTTTATTTTCAGGTGCAGGTTTGGGGGAATTTGAATTTGTACTAGACTTTTGAGTGATAGTTTTGTATGAGAATTGTTATCTTACAATCTTAACATTGTATAGGAGAAATGTTGGTAGGAATTTATAACTTGAATTTACTTGGATTTTGAGGTATTTTTCATGTTAAATATATAATTCATATGAAGGCATGTTCAAATGAAGGTAGACACAAATTTGTTCTTTTTATTTCTTTATCTGAAAGTTTAAATGCCAAAATTAGGTTAACAGTTTTATGTGATAGTGTTTCAACGTGATAAAATACAACATTTATATTATAAGTGTTGCATAAAAAGTACCTATTGGTACTTGTAGTCAAACTCATAATAAATATTCATGGAATATCGTAGATTTTGTCATATTTCACAATAAATATACTGATTATTATTAAGTTTATTATTTCAGTAGGTCCATCATTTTGTGTTATTTCAGATGATCATGATTTTGAAAAAGAATTTCCATGTTTTTGTTGACTTTTTTCCCCAATAATATTTTCAACTTTAACAAAAATTAATATAGTGTAGCGGGCGGTGTATTGTCCCTAACTGACTGGACATCCAGACACTGGTCAGCTGACTGTATACGCATGTTGTTCTGTTGTCCGTGTGATAATAGCCATATCCTACACAGAGGGGCTCACTTCTCAAACTTGTCATTGTAGTCATCGCATAAATAATCACATCGGGCGTAAAGATCTCAGGGTATGTATGAAGTCCTTTCACTGACCGGGCTCCAGACATTCCAAGAACCTCCCCTTTCATGCATGCCTTGAGACTTCCTCTCATAATGACCATCAGAAAGTGCCGGTCATCATGTAGCCAACTCGAGTCCCCGTCAGTTTCAATCACGGTCAGTTTCTATCAGGTTCTGGCTGGACGTACAGAGTCTACATAAAACATAAAATGATTATCGTTATTATAGTCGGGGTCGGAACGGCATTGTGCTTTACGAGTGGGTATTTAAAGCTCCAGTGGTCCTGTTCAATTCGGGGATGGTAAGAATGTCGGGGCAGTGTCCCTTTAACACGAGACGACATCAGTCGGGGCAGGGCAACTACAATGGCAATGCCAACTGCGACAAAAAGTTTATGGCAATTGTGTTCGATATCCATGATCGTGATGACTATAATCAAACGCATACATTCTGAATGTACCTCGGGTCACGCAGAATGAATCTGGTAAAAGAGTATAATAAAATATATTTGGGCAGTTTTGTGGAGATGACAAATCGAGTTGTTCGTGGAAGGATTAATTTTGTGAAAGTTATGTTAGAATGTGGTTTCAGTTGTTGTATGTTCTTGTATTGTCCATAAATATTTAATCTTTAGATCAATATTTATTATTTAGAGCAAGAAAAATGATTTTGTTTGCGTTGTCACCAGTTGCTAGAAGGTTAAAATTGAAGGTACATTTATGCTATTGAAAAGATATGTACGAAACTACTTTGAATATCTTTATATTTTCATACGTGAATTTTTCTCTTTCTACTTTCTAAAAGGAATATCATAAAATAGCAATGATAGTGCCCCTTTCTCACACTTTCTATGCAGCTTGTATTAAATTTCCTTTAGAAAGATTCCGACTGTTGAAGTGGTCTCGTGAAATAGTGTTCCTCTTTCTAGGCCAGGCTCGTATTCCCCTCAACGAGAAACTGATCGCAAATGTTGTTATTTTGGTCAAGGATCTCCACTCTCAAGTCTCAGATTCGGAAGTTTATTCATTTCTGTTTGTAAAAGATGCATTGTCGCCGATATCGGACGACGAATGTCCGAGTATTCAGCGGCTAATTGTCTCGCAAACCTGACACCTTCGTACATACCCCTTTCCTTGTGATATTTCTACAGGGTACAGGGAAAAGCCAGAGGATTTTGATATGTCTGTTTGTACAGCAATTTGGACATGGATCAGCATAGGGATAAACTTTCTTCTGTACACATGATGTCAATAGTTGGGGATTAGAAAGAAACTGGTAAGCGGAAATCTGACTATTTTCGTGTTCTCGAGAATCTTGGTTTTGATCTTTATCGTAATCTGTAGATCGCGACGTAGACTCTATCTATTGGTATTTCTCTTCATCTGGATTATTATTTTCCTTTTTTTTTGGTGTGTGTGTGTGTGTGTGCATTAGTGGGAGTATTCTGATAACATTATTTATGATAGTAGTTCAAGGTTGTGAGATGATTAAACATGCTTCAAGTATCTGTTTCAAGAACGTGAGAAATTAATCTTGACATGAATGGCTTTGCTAGAGTACGAGATGCGAGGAATGGTTCTGAATGGTGTTTTTTTCATTTCTAGAATTAAACTCTTTAGCCTTCAGTGACTTGTACCACCTTCATATTTATGTAAATTTGAGAATAGCGAGCTAGTACTTTGACCTCGTACAGGATATGTTTCCACTGCGCAATACAAATATTCACTATTATTATTATTATTATCTGCTATCCATGTATAGTTTATTTATTATACATTTTTGTTAGTGGAAACAGATTAAAAGTTAATTGCATAAAGTCTGGAGAATTGATTTTGGATTATCATTTTGAATAAAATATCATTGTTTTATGATTTCAGACTTTAAACATTTTATTTAATTTCATTTATTACGAGAGAAAAAGAGACATGTTATAGTTGGAGTGTACACCCTGGAGGGATATATGGTAAGCTTTCAGTTATCAGAATGTTAGCTGGGAGCAAATGGAGGTTCTCTAAAGTACACTATGAAGACAAATCTGGCGTTTTTGGTTATAAGTTTTCCATTCCCGATTTATTTATTTTTGCTGATATGTTGAATTTACTAATTTCCATCAATTCCTGATTTTATGGAGGGGAAAACAAATTTTGAATTAAATAATTTATGTGTCACTGTGCAATAGGTTAATTGGTGCTATCATTAACCATGGCAACTGTTGCTGCGTGACTTGTATCCAGTCCAATTGACATCTGTATCAGTTTTTCATCAGATATCTTTATCCTGTCGGCTCCTTCATCGCGGGGCTTGTAGATCTGTGATGCTTCCCAGCGGAGACCGTTTGGTATCGTAGGAAGCGACTACACCTCATAGGGGGGCGTCTTCACCGTCTTCACCTCATATCCTGGGAAGTCTTCACCTCATGCCAAGGCAACAGGAAGTGCACACTGGGAACATAAAGATTCGCAATTCCACTTATCGGAATCGGTTGCGATATCCACGTGATGACGGACACGTTTCCACTGGTTTTTGACAGCCTGCGATTGTTCATAAACTGCAGAATCATTCTGGTTTTTCAACACGATTTGCATCTTTATGATTTATAAATGATGAAATAAACTGCAGAAACAAATTGGTTTTTTTCCCCCAACCAATTGCACGTTTTACGTGTTACAAATTATTAAAACAGATTACGGTCATCTAGTTTATGTCACAGAGGAAGTGTTCTTGCCCTGTTAACCCTCTACCTGCTAGTGAAATCTCAGATGCCCTGTAGAACAAGAAGATTGGTTCCATAGAAACAGTTTAACCCTCTCCCTGCTGGATAAGGCACATACATTGTTCTTTAGGGCATCCCCAGATGAGAGGGTTAGGCAACTCTATTAATATCATTGCAAATTGGTGAACGGATCCCACAGCAACATTAAACTTAAGATTCACTCATAAGGCAACTGGTTGCCTGCAGCATAGACAAGGTTAATATTTGGTTGTATTTTAGACTGGAAGTATAGTTCAAAGGTCAATCAATCAGAAATGGGACGTTGACAAGAGTACATCGTGAATGTATTTACAGGTATACAATTGCCTTTTGATGAGAACGGCAACCTTGAATGTGATCGACTGGCCGTATTGGCACCACACAGTTCATTACAATAAATAGCCCTTGTTTATAACTTGCTGGCCATATGTTAACTTGTTACAGCTGTTTATTTCAGTATTTATAGCCCTGGAGGCGACTACTTAGTTGGTTTATGACAGTTTACTCATGTCTGAGATTGCTGGTTTGGTCAGGCATTTAGAATATTCAGTTACCGTTAGTTTGGGTGCCATTTCTAAAAATGAAATATGAGAAAGTGTGTATACATGGAAATCATTTATTGGTACATCAAATAATGTTTCTATTTACATTTATTCCTGATCAATAAATTTAATTTCTGTGATTTTCAAGTAATTAATTTCGATATTTAATATTTCCATTAACAAATTAAATGAGAAAGTGTGTATACATGGAAATAATTTACATCAAATAATGTTTCTATTTGAATTTATTCCTTATCAAATAAATTAATTTCTGTAATTTTCAAGTGATTAATTTCTATATTTATTATTTATGTTATATCCAAGAGCAATTTTTATAAGATGTGATATACCATAGGATGTAGTATGGATTTCATCTGGTTCTGATCTGGTTGAAACTTGATGACAACATTAGAGAAATACTAAATCAGTGCACACAGGAAGTGTCTCCTCCAGGATCTGGTCCCTACTGTGAGATTGAATCTAGCGTTACATCAGGAGGGGGTCAGACAGGGTGATAGTCTCAGCCCTTCTTTATTAATGTGCTGTGTTTATCAACATGGCTGTCGAATCTGCCGGATAAAACACATGAGGCCAGACATGTGTCAATAGACTGTGGCTAGCTTTATAAATATTTGCTGGAAAACGATACAAAATAATACTATAATTATATGAAAATGATATTTGTTTGGGGGCATAGAAACACAGTTTTAGTACAAATAGATAAGCATGAATATTAAAAATAAATGAATTAATGTATCTTTTTGCTTCATACAGACTGTTTTATAGGTGGGTTTGATCATCATATTTACAGATCAATATATAGGAAATAAGCAAGGTGAATGGTAGATGCCAGAACTTCTTCTTCTCTTTGGTGCTTTTCCGGTCGCCTTCCGACTGCGTAGATTTCGGCAGACCGGTGATGATGCCAGAACTATCTTACTGTATATTTATGTTTTTGCAATATGAGGTGGAGGCAGGTTGGAATGCTTTACATACTGACCTCATTGTGTCCTCAATAAATGATGGTTTAACAAGTTAACTCGCCTTCAGCATGGAGAGGGTTAATGTGACGCACTTTTGAAGACTTTTCTCCGATGGCCATACACCACTGTTGTTGGATGATTCTAGTACTGTGAAAAACAACAATCACTACATACTAGTATTACTATTGGCTTATGGGGTATATTCTTTCTTTTTCTTCTCATCAACCCACTACCTGCTGGATTAGGCACAGGAACATGTACAGCTATTTAGAGCATCTCTGGTTAAACCAGAAAGTTTAAAGCGACTCATGGTTACTAAAACGAATCTTGACTTTTTTCTGTCTGTGTGTGCACTTGTTAATACTTTCTCGTCCAAAATACATGCATGAAAATAACTTAGGTATTAGTTTGATTGCTAAATGATTACTAAAATTAATCTTGATTTTTTTTTCTGTCTGTGTATGCACTTGTTAATACGTTCTCGTCTAAAATACATGCATGAAAATAACTTGTGTTAGTTTGAGCTCATTAATTAATGAAAACCTCGCCAAATGTTTGAGTGATTTTGGCAAAATTCTTGCGAAATGGGAATTAGTGTAAAGTTCCTATAGGGGGATAAAGTGCTACACCTTGCACGGGATGACTGCAGAGTATCAACATTGTAGCGCTATATATAAATATACAGCTTATGGTATTCTCATCAGAGAGCTAGACAATGTATGGAATGTATGCATGTCAATTGTGCAGGTTGCCATTTCATTATAGCACTGTTTACGGGAATTGCCTCCCATAAAACACTATTTTAAAACTGATGGTTTGGGATCTGAGGCGCTACGGTATTCTCAAAACGTTCTGAAAAACTTCTTGGCCTAAGAACAGTGTTGTAGCCATACTATAAGAATCAGGAAGATCATTGTATGATCGTAAGAACATTTCGAAAATAGCCCACAAGGAAAACCTCCCCCCCCCTTACTGTGTTTTTTAAGATGTAATTTTTGGTTTGCCTTAAAAATATAATATTTGGGATACATATTCATTATAGTATTGTTTTCAGTTATTGCACCCCATACAACAATTTTAAAACTGATGGTTGTGGATCCTTAATACATCTAAGGTGCTATTCTCGAATCGTTCTTACAAACTTCTTGGCCAAAGAATCATTAAGATCGTTGTATGATCGTAAGAACATTTCGAGAATAGCTGACTTCGTTTTTTTAATATTTTTTTTATATTTTTTTTATTTTTTTTATTTATGGTCATGTCCTCGTTAGAGAAAGTGATGTCAATTTGGTTTGGCCTTAAAGACTTTTTTTGTTGATACAGATATTTTTAGGAATTGTCTAAAAATAAATTTATGTTTTGAGCTCAGGTGGCTGTAGAGAGAAGAGGTAGTGTAGAAGACAATCAACAAGTTGGATGTGTGTCTCACACCCGTAAATTCATCATAAATTCATGAGTCTTACCGCTGTCTTTCAACTCTGGCTGTATACATAAATATACATACATTACCTATGACTGTGTTTCCACTTAACCGTTGGGGAAATGATGAACAACATTCTTTTCTGCTTGCACAAAAGTGGTATTCGTTGTTGTTATTTTCCCCCCCGTTTTGGTCCAAAGATAAAGCCTTTGATATAGGAAACCTCCTCGTTGTTAGACATGTATGTCATTTAGATCATATATATAATATGCCGACTTTCCTACATATTTTAACGTGTGTAAGAAATATTCTTATTTGTTAAAAACTGCTGACAGCACCTGTTTGTGATCAGATAAAAGATGAAAAAGTTAACGGAGGTACGTTTTAGCGGGGCAGTACATAAAGTAGAAATGTTTCAGCATGGTATGGTTTCAGTTATTGGTATGTTGTTATCATGTAGGCAACTCTCTCTCTTGTAACGTCCTTAACGTAGGTGTTGAGGTACGCTTTTGAGTAAACACGTTAAGTTTGTACCACCCACCGAGGTGGCGGCAGGTTGAAGAGGGTTAATAGTATGCAATGGCTGAGACCCTTGGTAGACGAGGGGTTAATCATATGGTAATAAAGGAGTGATAAACAGTCCCCGGATTTATTTTACGAGATTTCAAGTGGCTCCTTCTAGTGGATTGTTGTTCTTCGTCTGCGGACACGTGCGTGGATCGAGGTAGTTTTCGTTTTTCGTCTCGTCTTACCTGCAAAGGGAGGGAGGGACTTACAGCTCGTTAACCAGGTAGGTTACATTACTTTACGTTACGTTACCCTTTCTCTCTTCAACAGGTGTGCTTTGTCTCAAGGGATGTCCAGTATTTCTTTGTTGTCTTTGGCAGGTTATCGAACACTGCAAGATTAATTGCGCACCTTTGGTTTTATTAACAGTGTTTTGCTATTTTATGGAAATTTATCAACATCGTATATTATAAAGAACTTTAGTTAGCATACATTTTCAATGAAAACTTATCATATTACTCAAGAGTTTGCACAGTAAACAGAAGCTTGTGCATTGGAATTATTTACATAGTTTTGTTAACGTGACAGTAAAATTATTATGTAATTATTTAGTATCAGTGTTAAACGTGCGAGTCTACACAGGGATTTGTGATAGATTACCAATGGATGTCTCTTGTCATGTTGACGTGATAATTTCCCACCTCAAATTGGTTGTTGTGAACTTGTACAAGTGTTTATATCAACTATTTCTCCATTAATTTCTTTTGCAGTGTTTTGTATATGTGGACAGATGGCTTTGTCAGGGATTACAGAGGCTAATCTAGATCTGATATCGAGTATTTGCAGACAAGTTATGCATATTTTTTTGCACTTGATAACAATGATAAATTTGACCATACCTAGAAGATAAAGAATGCGGCTAAGCATGAGGTACATACGTAAGCAAAAGCTGTTAATTTGGGTAAAATCCATGGGATTTGCATGTTTCTTCAGGCAAGCCATTATATGAGTGAAATTATATTTGAAATAATTATTGGCTCTAATTGCCAATTTTAACAGACATATTATTTTATAAGAATTGACATTCCTCATATTCTTGGTGTTAGTGAAAATATTATTTTATGGAGAATCTTTATCATATGGTGTTACTATAGGAATGGAAAGATACCATTACGGTATATGTTATGTTATTTAGAAATGTTATGTAATGTTATTATTTATATTCTCATGTGCCACTGTGGGTGGTGGAGAATAAAGCTTGACTTTACTTGACATATAAAAATACTACAATATTTCTTTTAACCAAGCAACGAAAATTTATGAAACATGAATGCACTTGGGGTACCTTTAACATTAGAAGAAATCATCTCTTGACTTGTGTTTATTTCCGTCCCTGTTACCAGACAAAACAAAGTGTCATTGTCTACATTCTACATCTTGAGTCCTATATATAGCAGTACATCAGCAAAGTATGCGAAATCATAATATCCACTCTAACATTTTTACGACACATAGCAATACATCAACAAAATATGGTGTGAATGTGTCTGATACCGTTCTTGCAGGTGGTCTACTTTGAAATGTATTCTCCGAGGTCAAGGGTTAAGGTTTATCGTGTGTCGCCCATGCCCATACACATATCCTACTATTGTGACAACTGATTCTCTTTAGCTAACCCATAAACGTGAAACTGTCGACCCAGTGTCCCTATTTGAAGCTGTGTTTATCCCAGGAAATTAATACAAGATATTTGATCTCGTAATGTCGGTAGCAGGGCAACAATGCAGCTCAGTTTCTTGTGAGAAATAAACATGTTTTCCTATGGGCGAATTTGACCGTTTTCGACACGTATGTGTAATCATGTTGTGATAGGGTATGTTAAATGAAAAGAAATATTTTACGATATCTTGAATTATAGTGAAGAAAATTAAAAAGTGTGTCTTTAGACTTTCTTTGACATTTCTTTAGGTGAATGGAGAGGAGTGGAGCTGCCTTACGCTCATTTGTGTTTGAATCTTGACAGGATTAACATAATCTTGGGTACTATGATAGGTTAACCATCTCCCTGCTGGATTAGGCACAATCAATGCTATTTAGGGCATCTCCAGTTGCCTCCTGCATGGAGAGGGTTAAATAATAAGAGAATGATTAATATTTCAACAATTAATTTTTAGAAAACTATTTAACCATCTAGGTGGGCCTATTTCTTAGCCTAAGTAAGTGTGCGCCATTTTCTTGGCCCTGCTATAGGAATCTTTATGATTGTTGTACAACATAAAACTCCTAAGAACGTTTCGAGAACAGTGAAGCGACAATGATTGATGTTTTCAGATATTCTTCGTTACATATAAATTTAAAACCATTTTCATGTAAAGGTAAATGCGTACAAGTAATTGCGGTGCATGAACTTTCTACTTCCTGTATCGGACAACGTAAATCTTCTCTCAAAGTTTTTTTCTGTGCACCTAATCTGTTTGAGTAATGTGGGGAACGGTGGTTGTGAGGTACGAATCCATCTTTATAAACAATTCCACAAAACATTGCTATAGGGTGTTGGTACAGTGGCTGGTTTCCACAGTGTGAGCCATCCTGCCGTTTCCAGCAACGTAAATGGTGCATCACCTCACTATTGCCCGATGAAAGGGTGTGTGTGTAACTTGGATCCGATTCCAGAATTCAAACCTATCCCTTTTTCATCAAAGGAAGGTGTTGGCAATACCTAATCTGGCGAAGAGAACGACCATATTAGCCAAGATTAGAAGAGTGAAGAAAAACATTGGCAAAGTAGTTTGAAAAGTGAATAAAAACATTTGCTGAGGTTGGAATTGATTAAATTAATGTTTTTCATTCCAACAGGAATATTGCACCCGTATGCTATTAGACCAAGATTGGAAGAGTGAACAAAAACAAACATTTTGAAGATACCCTTTTAGATTTTAGCGCCCCTTTTTTCTTTTTGTTAGTTACACAGATTTCTCAAGGGGAACGGGATGTAGTAAAGATGGGAATGTGTCCTGCTACAAACTTATAATGATGGTTAGAGTTTGAATACTAACCAAAGTGCACATTTAGTCTACCGTATTTCACAGATGTTTTGTGGGAGATTTTTCAATATAGGAATAGATCTATCTATCTATATCTATCTAGCATGGCTTAAATAGTTTGGTCTTTCACAACACAGGTGTTACAGGTTTTTCTCCCACCATAAGCAAATCATAATGATATCTCTTGACTGAAATACAACTAAAACTCCATGGAACCCAAACGTTTCTCACAGTCATATTTAATATTCAGCATAGAAACAGTTTTTTTCCCATGGTGCAGTGTGTTGCCCTAATTACTAATCATCGTTAGAAGAGTTATCCCAGGATCGTGGTGTGAGCTATTTACAATGGCCGCCATCCACAGCCGATTTAAATCTTAAAAACTGTCAGCGGTGACAAAATAATGAAATGTCATGGCAATCAGACCAGCATATTGTTGTCTGTCACAAAACTTGTGGCAATAAATAAGATTTAAGTGAGGGTTTCATTGCAGTGCTTCATCATATGGACTTCCAGGCTTTGACATTTGCCTCTCTCTGAGCTGACAGTCGCCGTTGGACAATAGCTACAGTCTACAGTCTACTTGACCAGGCGGTCGGGACTGAGTTTGTGTGGTAATGGGAGATCCTGTGTCATGTCGGAATTGATTTATGTAGGTTTAGTTTTTTTCTCCCGCAAATTTAAATTTTCAATCGTGAAATTGGGAATTCATACGTAAGTTAATTTAGCAGGGTTCCATTTAACAACTGTTTTAAAGTAGATTTTAAGTATTTTCCTTCCGCAAATTAAAATTTGGATTTGTAAAGTTAGTAACGCAAAGGTTAATTTGGCAGGGTTCCATTTATCGGCTGTTTTTAAGTAGGTTTAGATTATTTTTCTCTCCGTAAATTAAAATTTAGATTTGTTAAGTTACCGTAGTAACGCAAAGGTTAATTTGGCATGGTTCCGTTTATTTATTGGCTGTACCTGTTCTATCTGTCTGTCTCTGTCTGTCTTGTTATGTCAAACAATGTTCACACGTGTTCACACTTAACAAATAATGAACACGTGTCAGACTCGACATGCAGTGCCAACGCGCGATGTAGTTGCGCAACGATTCTCGCCTGACATTTACGAATGTATAAACATAATTCTTTTTCTTCTGCTTTTATTTGATTCCTCTTGTAGCGAAAGTAATGACATACCATCAATTGTTTAATGTCGCCGTGACTTTCGTGTTCACAGGACTTCCGCTGCCAACATCTGTGTCGGAATCTGACCAATCCGATGGCTCTTGGTCTCGGAGACTGTCGGAACCACCTGGAGAATGTCATTGGATGAAAGAATTAACACAGGGAGAAAAAAAACTGAAGACGTATTTCGATGAACGATACTTCTGAGGATCTTGAGCACTTCCTTCAAACTTGTTGGCAGCTGCATGTGTATTAAGTGTGACGGAATTCTGAGAAAATGCGAAAGTGAAAAAGTTACGAAAGATCGCCAATGAGGAAAATGGACTTGTTTCTTGTGATAAACCAATCGGGTAAGTGAACAGAATAATTAACCTGTTGGTAAAAGAAAATTTAAACATGTTCTCTCAAAGTAATTTTTGTGTGACTTTTTCTTAATTTCTTTCTTTTTCTTAGGAATTGCTGTGACATTTTTTTTAATGTGAGTTTTTCCCATTTAGAATAAAAATGTTTTTTTTTTTTTTAGGGGCATTTTTTGTGTGTCAATAACGTGTGTAATAATTTACATTTTCAGTTTGGTTTGTTTTTATTGGGTTTATGACTGTATTTGACAGATTTATGTCAATGATAACAAATTTATGCTTTTGCTGCCTAATATGTCATCTTCCAAATAAACCTGTCTTCCTGGAATAAACCTGTTCATACATGTATTATTAAATTAATGTAAATGTTAAATCTCTCATTATAGGAATATTTTCGTTTCAATTACGACACTATTTTACCAATAGAATACATGCTACGTGACCAGACTTTACATGTCAAGTTCTCCCTGCTGTTAATAATAAGCATTGCTTATCTTGGGCACCCCTGACTACCACCAGCATTGAATAGGTTAAATAAAAATACTGGAACAATATCTCCTATTATCAATGTTTAATAAGTGGAACTTGTTGATGAACGAGTTCATAAAGTAGCAATGAATACAGCTGTTCTGGCGGAACTACATGTTAAACAATGTTGCGATATAAAAATTTATCTATCATATTAAATTTCAACTTAGCATAGTATAAATTGTTGTTAAGGTCAACGTGACCCGTAATAAATGCTTAGAATAATTGCGCAAGAATCTACCTTATTATATAGCTGTATAAATAAATACTGGTAGATTCTGTCGTAGCTTGATATCATCGGTTTTCATCTCAGGTGTGATATGGGTGTGATGTGAGAGGATATCTTGCGCTATCTCGTGATAAATGATCGGATTGGCTTACTGAAACCCAGCACCAGAATTTGGAATATCTTGGGATCAGTAACGTTGGGTAATGGCTTCAGAAATGGATCTAGTTGCATGAAGTAGAAATATATAGTTTCATTTTATGACCAATCTAAATACCAGTGAGCCTATTCTGGAAACGTTCTTACGAACTTCTTAGCCTACGGTAAGAACAGTTCTTACCGATTCTTACAGCACTGTTCTTAGGCTAAGAAGTTCATAAAAACTTTTCAAGAATAGATCCCCAGTATCATTATAGATTTATATTATTTGTGATGGGATGTATGTTGGTATTCCAACAGTTTGTAATTTTGACAACAAGCTGGTATATTTTCATACATTTCAAGAATTTAAAAAATAATATTAAAAGAGGCCTACTGAAGTTGGCAGTGACATTATTTTATGATTTATTAATTCAATTAATGGTTGGAATGTCTTTTTGTAATTACTTTATGCTAATATCATTGAAATGCTAATATTCATATGAAACTAACTTACTTATAAATGCATGAGTTCATGTAAGCAAGTATGTAAGAGCATGCATTGGAAATATTTAATTGCCCTAACTGGGCCTCTTGGCATGCTTAGGACAGGTGTTCTTGAAATGTACAAGATGTTGCTAGTTAATTTGTCAACTTATGGTATGTGCCATCCTCATAATATCCTTATATGTACAACTTACATTATGTGTCAACAGTACTGGCTGTAGAGTGGGTCGGCAATTAGACGCAAAATAACTGGAATATTTCCGGTCCACAACCAATTTATTAATCTTGGGAATTAGAATTGTTTTTGATATGATATATTATGTAGGAATTTAAAAGTTATTTGTAAATATTTGAATGAAAAATAATTCCTGGTAATTTTACATTTTATTTGGTGAAACTATATATCCTTGATGGGTGAGTATCACAATGTATAGTTATTCTTTTGTTGGGTTATGATGCATCCATAAAATAACTATTTATCATTCGCTATTGTTATTCTGTCAAGCTGCAAGCACTGCTTTGTTGTACCTTGCACAATTAAGTATCGAATAATTGATTTTTTCTTAAGCAGGTTATGTGTTTTTCAAGGTTAAAACCAGCCTACCAAAGAGAATTTTGCCCTTGCATATTGATTGGTCAATTACGTTACGGGAGCTAAGCTATTGACTAATCACGTGCAAGCTCTAACTGTAAATAGCTGACGTAAAAATAATGGTTAGTGTATTTAATATTTATCTTCAAATTAGTAGAGTTAATATTTGTCTTCAGATTCGTAGCATGAAAATTTACCTTAATTTGTGGAGTACGATTTAAGGGTGGACGAGGAGTAAAACTGATAGTGAGTATTACTGTATCTGATTATGCATAAAGATTTAAATTAATATTTTTAAATAGTTATAATTATCATTACTTATTTAACCCTCTCCCTGCTGAAGGCAACCGGAAATATCCTAAAGAGCTGTACCTGTGTCTAATCCAGCATGGAGAGGGTTAAACTGCCGAGCTTTGTCATTCGATTTGTATGTTGTTGTTTTGTGGTTTTTTTAAATAAAAATATTATTATTTTTTTTACTGAAATGTTAAATTAAACCAACATTATTGAATTTATTATTAATACTATAAGAATAATAAATAAATACAGGCATAATTCTTAATTTAGTTTGTCCAAGTTTTATCTTGCTGTACTCCAGGGGGCCTATTCTCAAAACGTTCTTATGAACTTCTTAGTCTAAAAACAGTTCACAACGATTCTTGGCTATGAACTGTTCTCAGTCCTATACATGTTCTTCTACTCATTGCAATGTACCAAGTGAGCTACAGAACCCGAGGCTCTGTTTTATAAACAAGCAGAAGTGATGGAAGCCGACAAATGTCCTAGCTGTAGGTGCCTCACCAATGTCAGATCAACCTGTTCTATCCTTAAATCCTGCCAGATACAACAAACTACAACTCCTGTCTCACTGGGGCGAGGATGGAGTTAAAATAATGGTGTTTGTTTTACATCGGAGCTAAGCTGAATATGTATACAAGGAAATAAACTGAAGTTTAACTTCATCATTAATTAATTTATTTTGCATCATAGACTGACTGTTTACTGATATCAGATGAACTGACTATTTTTACATCATAGGTAACTGACTACAATTACATCATGAAATGAATATTTTGTATTTACATGTGAACTGACTAATTTTACATTAGATGAATTGACTATATTTACATTAAAGTTGACAGATTATATTTGCATCTACAGGGTTCCACTTAGGTTTAAATTTTTGAGAGTCCCGGGGATGCATGTTGATAAACTTATCAACAATTTTCTATTAATAAAGTGCGTCCAAACTTGAATTTTTTGCGTATGGGACACAGGATTGCACATTAAAGAAACCCTGCATCTATCTTTACATAAAAAGTAAATGGCTACATTTACATCATGAAATGAATATTTTATATTTATATCATAAACAGGGCATCTGGCATTGTGCGGCAAGTTTTGGTAAATTGTGCGGCATTTACAAGGCAAATTGTGCGGCAAAAAATG
>JAVCKZ010052453.1:0-17345 GCA_034780755.1 Lepetodrilus elevatus
GAGCTCGCTCTCACTCTCTCTCTCTCTCTCTCTCTCTCTCTCTGTATATCTCTCTCTCTCTCTCTCTCTCTCTCTCTCTCTCTCTCTCTCTCTCTCTCTCTCTCTCTCTCTCTCTCTCAACCAAAGTATCATTCGAATGAAACCTTCCGATAGGTGATCAATGTGTATATAATAGTAATCACTAATTTGTTCATGTAATCAAATTAAATGTTGCTTCTTATTTCTCAATAATATATCCTTTTCGCATGTAACGCTTGTGTTATTTATAACTAATACAATATGTTTAAACGAAACTAAGATAAAGTAATCATTAATCACTAGTATCTTTAATTTGTCATGATAAATCGAATATAAAATGTGACAGCGAATGCATGTTTAGTATTTACGAACATTACGTTTAATGTCCACATTGACGAATCCAAGGATTCATCACGGACTCGTTTTGTCAACTGTTCACACGAATGTTAAAACACATTCTTTCCAACAAATAATAATGGAAATCCTAGTTTTTATTTGATTACAACCCAGGACAATTTGCAAGTAAGATACAGTTATGAGTTGAATCGAATACAAATTCACTATTGCTCGAAGCGTGCATATAACTGCATAACATTCCAATTATATACAGTATTGATCCAACCAACAAACACGTTAACATTATACAACGTTATTTTAACATTAACGTTCTAATATCAGTAACATTCATACTTCATAGATCAATTATCACTGGAGAAAGAAAAGAGATTGAGTAATAAGAAGCTAAATATATAATACTCATTACTGTATTAATTATATGAACATTCTGTAACGTTATGTGTTTGCTGGGTAACATCTTGTAACAGGATTAGGTTTGATCTGATGGTAGTCACCTTGGTGATGAACTTTGCCCCCGAGTCTGGAAGCAACACTCCCCGGATGTAAGTATCCAGTGTACCGCTGTATTGGTTGGCCGTGAGGTCTCGACACTGGATTATGCTAATGATGAGCTCAGACACCTCCCTGCAGCATAACGAAGGTCATAGGTCACCAACTATATAGATATTGTATGGGAGTATTTACATCCTCGAGGACCAGATACAGTGATCACTTTATCATACGCTACATGACTATGTATGATTTATGACGCACTGTTCCAATGTTTTAGAGGATGATATACGTATATCAAGTATAACTCCCATTTAAATCAATACAATGTTCCAGACTTAACTAATAACTAGCAATGCAGGATGTTTGCGCGGACATTATGGTTGACTTTGATAAATCACAGAAGCCTTCGCAAAGAAATGCTCTTTAGAAAATAACTATGTTATCAATTCCAGATGCGCGTATTACGTATCATAATATTAATTTCTTGTTTTTCAAGAACCATTTTAGCTTCTAGAATGTTTCGTATTTATTAAATAATAATTTTCCCAATTTGGAAATGGCGGTATCGCATTAATATTACGACGTGTTTTTTTACTATAGGTGACAGTATGCCCGGAATCTTTGCCGTCAAGAGAACGGATGGAAGTAACTACTGCGCTACGGAAGGATTTTATTCTCTATCAATATCCACATAATGAATATGGACCATCGTAACATGATTCATTGCCGACTTCATTGTAACTCAATTGCCGACAGTGAGGTAATACACTAGTGAAATTGATGTAGTGGATTATGCCAATGTGTCAGAGAAGAATTGGAGACTTTTTTCCCCCAAGGACTAGAACTCTTGTCTGAATAGTGCACGTCCGTGAGCGACAATTACCAGTGCCGAAAGATGGTGAATTATAGCTGATAATTATAGTCAAATATTGAAAAAGAGCACCCTCACAAACACCTCGTTATTTTCACTCGTGTTGGTACCATGTGTGCGTACTCTGATCAGCAGGATACAATAAAAACAATCGTCGCAAATGGGTCAACGATTCCCGCAGCGACGTTAAACTCCATATTAACTCACTCCATAAAAACAAATTGCAATCGTATATCAAGACCGCGTGATTTCTTGTGATTTTACGACCATGTTCATACGTGTGTGTTCAATGTATAAGGATTGACTGTGCAAACTGTATGAATCCGCGAAGCGGTTCATACAAAAGTTTGCACATCGGTTTTTACGTTCATACTTCGATGAATGTAAAGAAAATGACAGCCAATCCTTATAAATAAATTACGTAACAAATTGGTGCAGATTACATTCATTTGAATGTCTGAAATAACAAAAGCGTTTATATTTAATAATTTAACTTGCAAGCGCAGCGCAATAATATTTGATATTGACATCAGCCGCGACCGGTAAACTGTCAATCAAGCACCTGTGGCAGGACATTTCGTTCATCATAGTATGAATGCAATGTTTTTGGGTCATGTGGACCAATCAGATTGCCGGATTCACTGGATATTTATTTATTTGTATATGAAGGAATATTTCATTGTAGCCATTCCAGTGTGGACGTTAATGGTCATTCGAAATAATGCATTGGTTGATAGTATGGACCATCGTGATTTCTAGTGATTTTACGACCATGTTCATACGTGTGACTGTGTGTTCAATGTATAATTGTATATGAAGGAATATTTCAGTATAGCCATTTCAGCGTGAACATTACTGGTCATTCGACATAATGCATTGGTTGATAGTATGACCATTAATGGTCCGTGCTTCGAGGGTGCATTATGGCAAGCACTGATATTAGTATATTAATATTTATTTATTAATTGAATGTTACTGCAATACCGTGACTTCATAGACCAATAATAATTGTTTTGTTATACAAATATTGATATACTGCCACTGGTGTGAACCGATGCATTAGATATAACCATATACTTTAATTTAGATATAGAACATGTCATGGCCATTTTCTTTATCAGAATCCGCTGCCATCTAAACATTAGTATTCCACATGTTCGGTCTTGGATGTGTAAATATATACGGTGGTCAAATATATGGATATTAAAACTTTCCCTATCGTTGGGACTTCACACGGACTATTTAAATTTCATTTGGTAGAAAGAATATTCGACTCATATTTCCACATTTCGAGTAAACTAGCCACCTATATTTAAAACCCCGTAAAATTAATGCGCAATGGATCGTAGCACGTTATATTATCCTTTGTTCAAGTAGCATTAATAACAGTACTGTTTAAAACTCAAGGCGAGATGGGATTCACGTACTTGTGCATCAATATTTCATGACACGTGGTGTTAGTATAGTGATTAATCTCCAATATGAGGACCCGGACATCGTAATTTAATGTCTCCTGACAATACTGCTTTACGTTAACGTTGATGATGCCGTGCGTGCTCGCGATCTCATTTACGTTCTCATCTTATACATGATTATGCACATGTCCGTTCGTATCATCGAATACACATTACACAGGAATACAGGTAGGATAAATATATATTAGGACCTGTATTATACGTCGGTTCGTATCACCGAATACGCAATACATGAGCCGGGATGCATGTAGGTTACGATATACTAGGACCACCGGTTGATGGTTAATATAATGACCTGTCGTATTCCAAGGCGAATTCAAGTTGTCCAATTTTAGGCATGTCCGGTTGCATTTCCAGCACCGAAGAGTCGGAAGTTACGCTCTCGCAGGATTCGGCTCGGCGTATACCTGAATGCGGGGGGAAGTCCAATTCCGACGCTAAAATTAAAGAGAAACACGTGCAATCCGTTGATGAATAGTATCTAGGCCACATGTAAATACATTATACCTTCTGCGTAACAGGGGCCACGTTCCCGAAGCTATCTAATACGTAACGACATCGTTATGACATTCGTGGATGAGCATTTGATGATCCCGAAAGGGTCACCGTATCCTCCACGAAGGTTTAACGACGTCGCTTCGGGAACCTGGCCTCGGGGAAAGTGTCGTACCCGTAGTCAGGGCGTAACTCAACATTGACTTAATTTCACGTTAAGGTAAGATCATGCCGTAAACTCTAATTTAAGCCTGGACTACTCTACGACGCTTTCGTGAAACTCAGGGTAGATGATTCAATGCAAAATGTGCATAATAACATCACAATTAACTGGGATCCATGGAACGGATTTCACGACATACCGTAATCGTGACCTGTTGAAGTAAACATAATGGAACCGTCTAAAAGTATCTTGGAATTGCAATACTTGTTGGGTATTATAATAGAACCTCTCATTGATAATCAGCAGGTCATCCCCGAACGGCTAGCCCCCTACATGACTATACTTACCAAGCGAGCTGGTTCCGACCGACACCGGACTGACCCGATCCAGACTCTCCTGTTTGGGTAGTTTTTCTTCCTCAAGATTGAGGTATTTGGGGTCCGAGTTGAGCGTGTCATATTGCACAAACTTCCCAGTGGTGTCTAGAACAAACTCCGCACTCTCCGACTGGTTTACCTGCCAACGAAGAAAGCAAATACTTAAACAGGCGCCCATGCTGCCGTGTATCAATCCCGCTTTTTACCGATTCATGATTCCGAGGATCGAAAGTCCCATGGGAACTTCTCGTTCAGATCTCGTTTCCGACGTGAACAAGCTGAATTCGGGATAACATACCGGCCACACGGTGTAGTTAATTAAGTCCGAGCTGAATTTACGTGAACGGATTCGTCTAGACCCATCTGGTCACGGAATCTGTGTAGGGTCAACGTGAAGGAGAACAATCCTGAAGGCTAGCATGCATATTACATCGATAAGCCAATACTCTGGGGAATTACGTAACATCATCATCATCATCATCATCATCATTATCATCATCATCATTATTATCATCATCATCATCATTATCATTAGTAGCAGTAGTAGTAGTAGTAGTAGTAGTAGTAGTAGTAGTAGTAGTAGTAGTAGTAGTAGTAGTACAGTACTTTAGTAGCAGTAGTCGTAGTACAATATTAGTAAGAATATATTGTTAGTTTAGTTTAAACATATTTTATTCAAATAGAAAATGATTAGGTACACTAATAGACTGCGAGGTATGGTAGACGTGCTTACTAAATTCAGTAATATATGAATACGAATGTGAGATCCTATTCATCACATAATCGTAGAAACTTTCGTACTATCGATTTCCTTTTGCAACACACACTACAGACAAATGTCATGGGAACTGGGTTAAAGCACGCAGACAAAATATAAATGTGTAAATATTAATAAATGTGTCTGCATATTCAATTGAATACGTATGTTAAAGGCATAATATCACATATATTTATGGTTGTTTTGGACTAGTTATTAGTTATAACTGCAAAGTACATTCACTTGACATACATAGAATCATGTTTGTACTTCCAAAAAGCTTTCCACTGCTGTGTGTTTTACAAATCTTCACAGCAACCCCACATGCGAGTCTTACAGTCGGGTTTAAATCAAATACGGCCAACAGTTTCTTTATACATGATGCAAAAGGGACATGACTCTCTTTACTCGCACATATTCCTATTAGAACAGTGATACATCAAAGACAAGATAAATAGCGGAACGTTCCCCTATTTAATATAAAATATTATTTGTTTTATAACTATCGAGTGCTGGGGGATAAGTACTTTTGGATGGATAAATCAAGCGCAATTAGTCTTAGATCGAAATTCGTTTGTCCGATTATACATGTTTATCAACTGTGATATTATGTCTATAAAGCACGCAAACAATGTAAATATTAACAAGAGTGTCTGCATATTCAATTGAATACATCTTTTAACCCCACATTCGATAACTTAAGTCAAGAAGAAGTTCTAAAAGAGGTTTAACCCTCTCCCTGCTGAAGGCAACCGTTGATGCCCTAATGAGTAGTGCTTTTGCATATCTCAGCAGGGAAAGGGTTAAACAAGCGTTGACAGTGCGAATAACATTATACAATATGGTTATTATTCCTTTACATTATTTTACTAGTGAATATATTTACATTAATAGTTTGTTCATATACTAACTGTAATGTATTATGGCTAATCTGTAAATTTAACATGTAATGTAATCAATAATGAATCTTAAGTAGCTAAATTATTTTTATTTCAAAGACGATTAATTTAAAGCTTGTTTGTAAGTAGTTTGGTCTGTGACCTTTCCGTAATGGTATATCTAAAGTAACTACGTACCTTCACATGATTAACCATCGTGTTGTTCATGGGATTTAGCCCAATGGAAAACCAGTGGTGGTTATTATGAGAGAATGAAACCGTGCCAAATTACGACAAGAATATACTACATCACACAAACGTACGTAGTCGGTGACTAGATCGATTACTTTGATAGTGGTATTGATGAGAAATGTCTGTCATTACATCTCAAGAGCAGACTAGGCATTTAGATAATGACATACACTAATGTTATAGTTTATCCTTTACATGGACGTGACCTAGATGAGCTATACAGGGATGATCCGAAGAAGTGCTCGTTCGCGAATGTTGTCTGGATGGATTACTGCAAAGCATATGGTACCACTGTACTGTTGCCCTTATGAAATTAACTCCGTCCAGCCCATGTCCAGCATAGACAGGGCGTAATGCTTCTGTAGACTAATGTTCTAATCAAATTTGCTCCACGAGATATTAATTTACATAATTTATTTCAGGAAAATAATTTAGAAATTTAATTTCTAGCTATCACTATGGTGTACTCCATATTACTCAACGATATATTAATGTATTTAATTTATTTTAGGAAACTAATTTACATATTAAATTTCTAGCCATCGCTGGGCTTAGTGCTTCTGTAGACTTAAGTTTGTAAACAATATTATTGTTCTACGGTATATTTAATTTCTAGTATGCTTTTATGTGTGTTAAAGATACATAAATTCACACTGTCTTGGATGAGGATCCTCTTATTGAAATGCATTCGGTATTTGTTTATTACTTTTAGCTTAGAACGCGAATACACTCCATGGTATCAGGATCTTACCAAGTAACCGTTTCCTTGTTCATTCTTTGTCAAGATCGCTTTCTCCTCTTCACTAGCGAAGCATGCGGCCAGATGGTATACTCCGAATAACCGGAAGAGCACCGCTGCAGCAATGGCCACGACTGCGCAGATGACGATGACAAGCAGAGCTATGCCCCAATCACTCATTCTCGCACTTTACTCGTCCCTGGGCTGTAATGAGAAGAACATTCAATTAGTATTGTAACGTCTGACCTAATATAAGGAAAGCTGATGGAGACACTTCCTGCCATACGTTTCGAAATCACGGTTGCAGTAGATGGCCCAATGGTCGTAAACACCGAGTACCAAGTACTACCAACGCATTATTTTTTATAGGCATCAATTAAACGTGGCTAGTGTATATTTGAGCCTGTCAAGAGCAATTGTTATTGTGAGTATAATGGTAATAATAATACTAACAATAATAATAATAATAAAGTATGGACAGAAATTTAGTCCTGACCCACGTACTTTTCTAAAAATTCCTGTCCATACTTTATTATTATTATTATTATTATTATTATTATTATTATTATTAAACACACTATTTCGAGTATACTAGAACATCGACTAATGCAATATGAACAATCATACAATTCTTAATAATATTAGTAGTACATTCCCAAAATGTTTGAATCTATCAAAGTGTGAACACCCATGCACAATTCTTCTAACCAGCATGTTCGTCACGTTATAGATCCGCCAAACTATGACCGTCAACGTACATATCTGCTATACAGATCAACTAAAGTACTTTAGCACCGATATTCGTGCTTCTTGGCCTACCGTGATTCAACGTACTGGAATGGTACTCTCTCTCTCAGTGAAGATAATGCTGTAGGCCTCACTAATTGTCTCTCGCCTTACTTCTGATTAGGGATGGCACCTAGTTAAGACTGGGTAGATGATATGGGTTAATGCTGCTTCTAGCCATCACGCGAATGCTCAATTCGGCTGGAACAATTTGACTGGAGTCATTTTGTGAAAATTGGATGATTACTGAGCTCAGATTACGGATACACACATGATCGAGCACTGGCGAACCCCATACTAGGCTGGAAACATATATAGAAAATGATTCATTATTAAATCCATTTGTGTCGACGATATGCTATGTAACTGATATGTATCTCACGCAATATGCTATGCTGTAGTGATTGTACGCATTACAGTATGATTGTTATCGAGCTTGATAGAACGATACAATCCTGGATTTGAACGGAATATCGGCTTTGAATGAAATCTTGGATTTTAACTGAATATGGATTTTGAACGAAATCTGGGAATGGGTTGACATGCATCTGGTACTGGGTTAATATGATACTAGTAGTTTATACTAGCTGTACGTACATAGATATAATATTACCAACCTAAGTCGATGAAGAGGCTCTGTTATTGACTCGTAACTATATAGAACCATTGACTTGTTTAGCTTTACTATTTGCCCAATCGTGTTATGAAGCAATAGTAATAGTATGCAACAACTATAGTCGCCCCTCTGCATAAAATAATACTTAGTCAAAATATTTGGTGATCGTTAAATAAACAGATTTTTTATTACTGGTGAAATATTTTTATTTTTTTTAAATTTTAGTTAAGTCAAATGAAATTAGAAAATGGAGTTTTTTTTTGTTTTTCATTCCATGAAGTATTTACCAAGATAATCTACGAAATAGGGGGGGTCAATTCATTTCAGGCCAAACTATAGAGGCACTGCAGATACTTATTACATTAGAGAACGTGACAAGAGAACAGTCAAAGTCATATTCCCATACGCATTACTCTATGTTTAGTTAGTTTAGTATGCACGCTATTGAGAAGGACAGTTGCTTGAACTCGGTATTATTAGAATGGTCACTGGTCAGAGATCGTTGTATCTACCACATGAGAACACTTATTACTCGGATCGGCTGATTTCTTATTTCAAAGGTATATGACAATACAATTAGCGGATTCGAAACTGAACGCTCAACATTCACAGCAAAACTAGTAATTGGTGTCCTGTTATCTTATTTAATATAGAAAAGTATATATTTTTAATATTTTATAAAACATTGATAGATTCGATCTACTATCCAGTGGCAAGCGCCTCTGGGTAATACTATAGCTACTATGTACGGTAACCCTATGTACAGCGTCATCAATAATATACGGCATCTTCTGAAAGGTATGCACATATGCCTTCTTACAGTAGCGGGTGCAGTTGGCATGATCAGGCATGCCTTTACGAGGATGTCCTCCAGAATCTCTCCTCAAGTACTGGAAATCACTGCAAGGCAGGATTCAGGATAGTGTAAACTAAATAACAATCTACATAGAGGATGCAATACTGTTTACATTCACATGGGTTTGATTTTAGTCAGATAACCTATCGTAAATAACATATTTTATATGTCAGGGTAATTGTGATACATACTAGCAAGTAAGTGTCCATCTGCGTTAACAGTCGTAGTAATCTGTGTCATTTGTCAATTTAGAGTTATCGGTTAGAATAGCAGGTGTGCCATCTTCATGTAGAGTTATCTATCATGATAACAGCCGTAATTACAACTAATGGCGTCGGATCTCATCTGTGAGTATCTATAAGTGGCAGATGGTCTTCACCTTAACCTATCCATAGACATGGTGATGAACCGCTCATATTTCAAGAATAAACCACAATAGTAGTTGTCTACCTTGAATAAACTAAGTAATATACCATTATAGTAGGTGTTGTAGGTTGTCCTCGTTGAAATATATATAGTTATAGTTATAGTTATATATAGTTATACATCGAAGTAGTCCGGAAAAACACTACAGAAAAAGAAGAAGAACGAGTATGTGGTAGATGGTGTTACGTCTCCCATTTGACTTGTTAAGATCATCTGCAGTAGGTCTTTTATATAATCCCATTCAGGATTATCATTACTGTAGGCGTTTCCTATTATATTGCTCCTTCCTTCCTTCACCTCTCTCTCTCTATTGTTCTCTATATCCCTCCTCCCTCTCTCTCTCTCTCTTCATCTCCCCTATCTCTCCCTCCCTCCCTCTCTCTCCCCTCTCTCCATCTCCATCCTCTCTCGATATCCCTCCCCTCTCTCTCCCTATCCCTCCTATCTCTCCCCTCTCCCTCCCTCCCTCCCCTCTCTCTCTCTCTATCTCTTTCTCCCACCCCCACCGTTAAGTTAAATATTCTGATTGTAGGTCTGTCCAAGGTTGCGATGGTAGGTCTGTCCAAGGTTGCGATGGTAGGTCTGTCCTTAGAAGCTTCGGATATTGAGTGTGGTTACGGAAAATCTCACCATGACACTTCTATATTGACTTGACGATCGCGAGATCCTCTCGTAAATTTCCTACTGGAAGGGCCAGAGTACACAGAGCAATTCCATTAACCAAGAACTCCCGGTCATGTTTACTATGGAGGTCTGTTCTTCATCTCGCTCTAGTAGTGTTAATCTCTCATGTGAAGAAGCTACCTGTGCGCTGTGTTTACTGTAGGGAGACAGATGAGGCCACAAGGATGAACACATTGTGGTCCATTGTATTCAACAGATACTCCTATATCATATCAACTAGTGTAATCTGAGGGAGTGATATTGGGAGCAGGTTAATCCATCTTAGATAACGCGCTTACAAGCCTCGTTGAAATCAAAGAGTTTACTTTCCATTTCGTTCTCAAAGGGCCTATTCTCGAAACGTACTTACGAACTTCTTAGCCTACGAACAGTTCGTAGCCATGGTATAAGAATCGCTAAGATTGTCTTACGATCATAAGAATGTTTCGAGAATAGATCCCCAAATGTAATCATCATATGCGTGCCCCTGTCTCACAGAACGATCGTAGACTTGTACAATAGTGGTATCTTATATAATAATTATATATGAATGATATAGTAAGATCGTTCGGTGGAACAAAATCTTATATGTAATTTTGATGGTGTGGCATGTGTGTACTAACATGAATTACACATCGAACTGCTCTTTCCCGATGAGCAAGCTTAACTGTATGCATGGACCCGGTTGTATGAAACTGTCTGCCTGGTGTACTTGCGATTGGCGTCGGAGCGACTGTTCCCGAGAAGTGAAAATCCAGTCGCGTCGCAGTTAGTCGCAGCAGTGAGCTTCATAGTCCAGCGTATACAGTGACGAATCGTGCACACCGTTCTGTGATAAAAGCACCAAATGTGGAACACCTACTCAGGAAACCATTGCAAAGTATCCAATTACTAAGTAAATGTGGGAATAGTGTCATCCTAGCCGTTTGCTATGATGGCCCTCGGTAGCCCTTTGCAACACATACGTGTATACATTAGCACATAGAGAGGTCATCACTATCAGAGGTCTTTACCAAACACTATCAGAGGTCTTTACCAAACACCATCAGAGGTCTTTACCAAACACTATCAGATGTCTTTACCAAACACTATCAGAGGTCTTTACTAAACACTATCAGAGGTCTGTACCAAACACTATCAGAGGTCTGTACCAAACACTATCAGAGGTCTGTACCAAACACTATCAGATGTCTTTACCAAACACTATCAGAGGTCTTTACCAAACACTATCAGAGGTCTGTACTAAACACTATCAGAGGTCTTTACCAAACACTATCAGAGGTCTTTACTAAACACTATCAGAGGTCTTTACTAAACACTATCAGAGGTCTTTACCAAACACTATCAGAGGTCTTTACCAATCACTATCAGAGGTATTTACCAAACACTATCAGAGGTCTTTACTAAACACTATCAGAGGTCTTTACCAAACACTACCAGCACCGACTTGTCCATGAGGTAGTTCACTTAGCAGCATCAGCATCGATCGTAAATATAGGAACACTACCTCCAATGAATCTGTGCAACACAGTGGAACTTTAGTCACTATGGGATTCCAAGAAGATAATTCCACATACTCGAAAGTCACACGTATTTGAAATTATACTTTACCCTGTGTAAAAGGAACGTCTGTTAACAGTGTTAACTGTATCCAGGCGTGCAACGTGATAGGCGTTAATGATGATCATCTATACAGTTCAGACACGTAAATCTCAGATGGTATATAGATTCCTGACATTTATGACAACTGAATCAATCGGCAGTGAAATGAGGTTTCATGGGCGTTTCGAATTTCAGGATGTGGTTTACTTCAACCCATAATCAAGTTGATATTATGTCCATTATATGTTACAATCATGTGCATTCTTAAATCAAATATATACAAATCGACCGTTAGTATCTCCATTCCCAAATGGAACTCTCACCATGAAATACGTGCTAAGAAAATTAATTATGTATGATGTTGATTTGTTATGCTTCGGCATAACTTTTCTTTTTCATTTTTTAAACAATAGTTATTTGAAAACTTCCGGGATTCATGATTCCGGGATTCGGTATAAGGCTTCATCTCAAATCAACGTCGTCTCCAGTAGACTAATCAAAACTAGTCCGTGGTTCAAGAAAATTGCTTTACAGGTGCCCGTTGCACGACGCTCTTGTAGCGCTGTACAATAGTTGTAACTGGGCTCCCGCCCCCATAGAAAGCGTTGACGTTACAATAGTTGTAGCCTACAAGATCGTCGTGCAACGAGCTCCTGGACATGCAGGGTGTCCAGCCAAATTGGGTTCAGATATTCCGATCCTTCACGAACTTGCCACCAACATCACAGCATGTATTATATTGGTAGTAGTAATGAGGTGCCAAATCAATGCTTTGGCTTATCCCTAGAATAAGCGCATTGTTTTCGACCATTTAACGCACAAACACAGCATGATCCGCAGTGTCCGTCTCCATGCTAGTCAATTTCTGGGAGTTCGCCTAAGAATACCTCAGTTCTCCCTCATTGCTGTGGGTTCTCCTAAGATTAGGGAACGCCCACGTGTATGTGGAGTAAATGGGTTTGGGGTTTCAACCCCTTTTAGTTTAGTTTAAGCAGATTGTGTTGCCCAAAATGTCATAGGATTGGATAAAAGCTGTATACTTAAGAGACCCGCTCCCTTATCCACAACCATTAAACAGTACTGAAATAAGCATGAGTATTCCTGTTTTATTTGGCAATAACTGCATTTACGTGCTATTTGAATGCGTTCAATGCCGTCAGTTCAGATAAAAACATTATATTCCAGTCATTAAACCATCACGATAAGAACTGAACATCACACTCTACAAATAGAAATCTCACAATAAATGCCAGATGTTCGTATTATTACGCATTTCAGTTTCATATTAGATATATGACATGCGAACGTTATTTTTTTTCGAACTGAAATTGAAAAACATTCTCGTCACAGGGGAAATACAAGTATTTTTTAAACATGCGAAATCCATTTTTTTCGTGCATTGACATTTTCAAAATTGAAGACGTTGCTATGGAAATATTGATATTTTCGGATAATTAGTTTAACAAACTTTTTTTTTTTCTGAGTGTATAACAATTATCTGGTCAGTTCATATACGGCAGCAATGGAGACTAAATGTGGATACCCAGATATTCCAGGATAACACGGTGCTGAGATGCCGATCAACGCATTTATCGGCAAAGCCTTCAGAAATATGATATTCCAAGGATTAATGTTTTCCTTCCAGCTATTAACGACAGCTCTGGAAATACATGCAGCAATTGGGTATAAAAAAGAAGCATTGTATTGATCAATGCCTTGTCGTAATGAAACGCAATCAACGTGAACTAGGACAGATGCCTCCGAGACATATGACAAGAGGCCTGTTCAGGAGAACGAGTTTACGCGTAAAATCTCCTTGGAAACGTTCATACTTCATATGTGACGTCACGCATGAACTTGCGTAAACTCGCCCTCCTGAACAGGCCTCTGGTCTAATATAACATGCCTCCGAGACATATGACAAGGGCTAATATAACATGCCTCATAGACATTATGACAAGGTCTAATAAAGAGTATGTGTTATTGTTGGAAAACGTGTCCAGTCGGTGTTTGATGTTAAGCCAGATTTAATTTGATTGGATTAAGAATAGAAACCTCCGATCAAATGGAATTAATTGAATTACGAACATTATTTATTCTAATACAGACTTGTCACTGAATGACTAAATAAAACTGTTTCTGAATAAATAGCAATTATTTACTATGTGTGTGGTTCTATGATCAAAATAAATAATGGACCCTGTCATTTTTGATTGATAAATCATCAAATATAGTTGTCCGTGTGTATATATGCATTGCTAATGATTTATTATAGAAATAACTATGACATCGCATTCACAGGTTTTTTTTCTAGAATGGATACATTCATTCTATATGCTTATTTCATGTACGTTGTATAAATGCTTTTAGATTATACAATTCAAAAGCACAGTGTGATCCATTTGGAAAATTATTTAACTAATCCCAGCATACTTGGTGTGAAATGTATATGTGCAGATGGATTCCTCCCATTAAAAACAAACAAAAACATATGTCACTTCTTACTGCAGGAACTCATTTGAATTAATGTACAGTATTTCAAGCTAGAGCGCATTGTTCGTGCCATAACTCGTGCCTGTTATCGGTCACTTTACTTTAAAGTATAGGGTACATTTAAACCGGTGTTCTCTTAACTCTAAATAATATATTTAAAAGTGTGTCTTGCTTTAATGCTCGTACAGTTCCTCTACATAGATGGTACATAGATGGTACATAGATGGTACATAGATGGTACATAGATGGTACCTACTGGAAATTAGGCCAGAATCTTATCATGGTATGTGGCAGTCGTAGAAAACGTATTTTACAAATACCTGCATAACATACCTATTTAAATGGTGAATGAATGAGTGAATTGTTTAACCCGACTTGCTCTGAGGGTTCTATACGGATCACTGTATTTAGCAACACATGTGAAGCTTAAAATGTAATTTAGACCGCATGATATCGATTGTATTATTGCTTCGCATTTCAAGCTATTGCTCACAAGGGCTAACAGTATTAAGTTCCAGACGTGCTCAATGGAGAAACTCACTCGACACAGTGGCCTACTCGGGTAGTTACTCTTGACAGAGTCGGCGAACAAACTGACTACCTTCAAACACTATGCACGTTCACTCTATAAACCTTCCCGTTGGCACCGGTTGATTACTAGAAGCGTTAACAGTGCACGTCCAATGTATATATTACAAATACTGTTATGTCGATGAGAGGGTGTTCTTTGTCGCTCATAAAAGGATTTGGTCAAGACTGACAATGATAGGAATCTTACCCATCTCAGTGTATTTCCAGTGGGCAATGATGACACACACACACACATACACACACACACACACACACACACAGACAGACAGACAGAGACACATCACACACACACACACTCACAGACACACCACACACACACACACATCCACACACACACACACACACACATCCACACACATCCACACACACACACACACACACACACACACACACACACACACATAACAGTGATAACCTATGTCGTATGATAATAATAATAATAATAATAGGCCACTTATAATGCGCCAAATCCACCCCTAAGGCATGCTCTAAGCGCCACATTATTATCCCCGGTCAATGAATCATTGTACACTCAGTGTTCCTTCTCAACTCCCATGTTGCGATAGTTTGAATTCAAAAGACATTTATTGGGTCAAATAATAGCACTATTGCCAAACACATAAAACCGATTCAATCGCCCGATAATAACATCAACATCATTAACAACAAGAAAACAGATCATCAAACCATACAATTACAATCTTTCATTCAAAAGAATTATGGCAAACGGTCCCATTTAGATTATCAAACGTATCTGATCGCTATTTTATTAAAGACATGTCTATTCAATTCTCGATATACCAGTCAGACAGACATGTCATTGATCGAGCATCGGGGCCGAAAGCGATCGACAAGCCATGCCCACATTTCCATTAAGAGGGGGAGAGGGGTATTTTGGTCTCATCTTATAGATTGTCGGTAACGGCGTTCACACGATGCTTAATTTCTTCTCTTCCAGCTTGTGGCGAGGAAGTATTAACCTTTAAAACGCAATAACAAGCCTGCACAATATATATAGCATTAAAGGCATGGGAAGCTACTGGAGAAAGGGACCATTATACTACTCTGTAACACCAAATGGCTTCGTGATTATGGTATCCCAGTAACATCAGTGTTCAATGAATCTCATTGGGATGAACTATTATCCTAACGACGTTTCACAAAAGGGCTAGTTTTTTTTTTCTCCATTCCACAAAGTACCGTTATCTTAAACTAAAAGTGCAATTCACAACAATGAGGTCATCGTGAACAATAGCATACGGTGGAGTGGAATATGTATTGTAATAATACCATTAACAACAACAACGACAACGACAACAATAACAACAACATACACTACTACTACTACTACTACTACAAGTATTAGCACCGTAACCACTAAGTGATTGTAGTAATACTACTTTCCCTACTACTATCACCACAACCATTGAGTGTTACTACTACTTCTACTACTACTACTATTACTAAATCTAAAAATCTATTACAATCACAATAGTACAATGTTAATTAGCATAATACCAAGTCAACGCTAACCACTAAAAAAACTAATACTTACAGGAACATAATTATCTAAGTATGCACATTGAATCTCAACATTTATTTAATTTTACTGACAAAGTATATATTATTCCACATAATTAATTTGTCAAGCATCTATCCTTCAACTGGACTTGGACTTCATTGTATTAGCAGTGGCATGTTCAAACAAACCGTCCACAGGTCAAGTCCCAATCAATGTGACTAGTCCGCACTAAGATGCCCCAAAAACACATAACACTCAATGGTGGACAAACAAAACACATTGATCAAGTCGGTTTCAATTGATTTAACGAGAAGGAAATCACCATCCCTCAAGTATGGCCCTCCAATCACACACATTGCATACGTTTTCAGAATTACAAATTTAGTGTTCTCAAAGTCATAGTCGGCTTATACTGTGGCACTGTATGTCTCTGTTAAGCAACTGGTGATATTCTCCTGTACCACCGTGGGTGGTGGAGAAAATAAAAACTTGAATTTGAACTTGTAACTGACAATGTGGCTACGCATGTCCATTTGAATGAGACTGTGGTTGTACATATTATATAGCTGTCCCTGTGACTGACAATGTGGCTATATTCATCTCCCTGTGATGTATACTGATTCCTGTGACTGACAATGTGGCTATATTCATCTCCCTGTGATGTATACTGATTCCTGTGACTGACAATGCCACCATGTCTTCTACCCATGTGACTGAAAAAAATGTGGCTATAGGTAATACTCTACCATAGCACTGGAACTAGTCGTAGACCGATAGCATTGAGCCATGATTATGTAAATTTGCAAGCCAGTTATTGGTTGGAATGTTGGAAACACATCATTGTATGTGGATAATTTGTCTGGTTTTCTAAAATCATTCCAGGTTTATAATTGGCATAAGAAATAATTACAACTTG
>JAVCKZ010052464.1:0-17344 GCA_034780755.1 Lepetodrilus elevatus
TCTCTCTCTCTCTCACACACACACACACACACACACACACACACACACACACACACACACACACACACACACACACAGAGAGTTATCCATATAGCATGTATATATTATGTTGTTTTCCTCACAATCTCCACGTGTATCCCTGGGACACGGTGGTGAGCGTGTCGTTGAGGACGACGTAGTTGTACTGGTCCTGTCTGGTCAGAGAGGTGTAGTCAATGTTCCACAGAGACACCAGGAAGTCGTCAACCTTACTCTGGAAGCGATGTATCACAGGATAGTTCCATTACGTGTTTATAATGCCATATTTAGTAAGAAAAACAAATACAAATGAAATATTAGTGAAAACGGTAATTACAATCGAATGTTGGTGCTGTATCGAAGCATATAACACTGTGGAACAGTGGATACATTTTCAGAACGAGAATCAACCGATTTGGTAGAAAAATTTGAAAAATGCCATGTAATCATATACATGTCGAATGCCAATCTAACGATTGACACCCTATAAAGACAGCATACATTAGCGATGAATAATATGAAAGGCTACGAACGATCACACGATGAGCCGGTAACTTTAACTAAACTGAAGATAGCAGAGCAATATATACGTAATTATAAGTCTGTAATATTACCTTTGTCATGTCAAACTCTGCAATACCGACCCTGTTTACTTTGTCGGCGTGGGTGTGGTCGCCGAGGTAGGTGGCTCTCTCGGGGGAGTCCTGCATGCGCCATTGGTAATAGCGGTCAAACAGAGACTTCAGCGAACTGGCGGGATCACCTTGGTGTCCAGGACGAGGAATACAGCATCATGTTAACGTGATTCCAAATTGTATCTGTGTACATTGTAATACCTAGGCTAAGTCTGTAGCGTGATTGTAAGATTGTAACGTATACTGTAATGTATGATGATAGCTAATGTACCGATGGTTCGGATGATTCTCTTTCAAGTAGTACATAAACACGCACACACACACACACACACACACACACACACACACACACACACACACACACACACACACACACACACACACACACACGTGCACACACACACACACACACACACACTCTCTCTCTCTCTCTCTCTCTCTCACACACACATGTCAAGATTCTCCCTCACGTAAATATTCCAAGTTTAACAGTTTAGATGTGTTGGTTGAACAGTATTCTGGTACTTTATATAGGACATGCGTTTAATTCAATTTTGATTTGATTTGACAATGTAAGAATGTCTAACGGTAGATAGAGGATTGTTTTGTAATGGACTTACATTGCTAATAGACTAGTGTACAAACAAACGTATATACGTAGGTCTAACAATAACAGTATAAGTGGGTGTGTCTGTCAGTAGAATGTGTAGGTGTAGTTGATACACTAATACTCAGGTGGGGCGTGGGGTAGCTCAATTTTAGAATGTTTGGACTTCGGAGCCAAACTCCCCGCGTTCAAATCCAGCCGCGGTGTAAAGGTATATGTGGGAGTCCAGCATCAATGTTCGCGAAACTTACCGCCCGATATTGATAGAATGCGCCGTCTGTACCGTGGCAATGCAGTTATCATCCTTGGTCTTGTTAGTACCAGCACGTGCAGGTTTACTGCAACATTCAGCTCTATGGATGTTGTGGGTTTCCTCTTCCCCAAACCGACAAGCCGTGATGTAAGTGAAAGAATCTTGAAACCGGAACAAGTAAAAGATATACTAATATATAACTAAGCTGATGTTTCTGAGATGCGCTCACCTGAACTTTGCTGTACAACCAGTAGAAACAGAACCGCTTTCCACATCTCTTGTGATTAAGTTCAATGGATCTATGCGTTTGCAAGGCAAAGACAAATTGTTACTAAATCTAATCGCCCATGTGTAATCTATTGCATATATGTAGACATTACAGAAAGTCGTTACAGATTCTATTTACATTAGTACATATCCTTGAGTCTTTGAGGAGTTAAACAATGTAAACATACAATTGCAGTTTTAGCAAATATTTGGATCTAGTGTAAAACACGTACCTGGAGTGAGTGAGTGCGAGAACTGTAGAATAAGGACACCGTTTGTAGATTAGAAGCAATACTTCCTTTTGATAAGATACAACGGCAAACGGTACTTTCCCATAACGATAGTTGACGAGTACAGTACACTGTGACTCTCAAGCAATGTTTACAAGTCTTTGTCTTTGAACTTGACCACCGTACATGACGGGAATCAGCCATATGTGAAGGCTCAGTATTCGAGTATATGGGTCATTCCCTGAACAAGTCACATTTTCAACCATCGAAAAGCACATTTTAGTTACATTTAATTGTATGAAACTCATGAATATTCATTATGGCACAATTTCGGAAATAAAATAGGCAATATATATTTACAGACAAGAATTTTTTTTTTTTTAATTCAGAGAATGACCCATATATTGACATACACTTTGAATTGAATGTGTCTCTCTGTACATTTTGGTTGGCGTCTCTGTGGGGAGAGAGAAGGCTGCACTGTACTGCGAACATTAAAACTTGATTGTCTGATTTTTAAACTAATATTCGGAAATATTCATGGCGTTTACAATCTTGTAAACCCCGACTTCTAATCACTAAGATTGTCTTTCTTGCTTCATTCAGAAAATTATCATTCATAATTTAATTTAAGTACCTCTACTGTGTTATTATTCAGCTTTAATGGGGTACTATTTTTAGTATGACTGTCTAAAATTATTAACACGTCAGAAAATGTCTTGTTTTCGAGACAGTTCCCATTTGAGTCTCGGCTAGAACACAATACTAGTATTATGCTCGCTTGTATATCCCATCGTATATTTAATAATTGTCATGCTGATAAATCGTAGCAAGTCGCCGAATCATATAAAGGTATATTAGCTGTATGTCGGTCACTGAGCTTCTCTCAACGTGGGACTACTTCCACTAGATCCACTATATCCAGTAAGCCAGTACCGCAGGTTAGCCGAGTGAGCAGTAGGACAAATCCTACAGTAGACCAATCATCGGCTATTCTCATACTCATACTACCCATCCTCTAAGCGCAAACCCTGTGTCTCCTTTCATACACCACAGTAAGAGTATCAATTATGATATACCATATGTAGCATCACCTATCTTTTGCCATCAACAATTCCATGAGCCGGATATGTCCGTAACAAAAATAATGACTGTTTAGAAATTTAAAATATAGATTTATTATCACCAACATACATTTTACATAATTATGTACAAAAACGTAATACAGTTGGTGTTTATCACAGATAGAGGTGTATAAGAAAAGTAAGTGCATACTAGAGAACCTATAATGTAACAAAATGAGACATTTTATTTATCAAAGTACAACAATATTTTGATGTTTTAAAAATTTGAAGACTAATAATTCTTTGTCGTAATGGTAAATCTTGGGCGAAATATATATAACTCCATCTTTAATTTGAACGACATTCCATGTATATTTTATCACAATGTGTGATTTAACGGTAAACTAAACTTGTACGGAGTTTTATTATACAATGTTGTATATAATGGTGGTAGTGTTCTATGATTGAAAGTTCGAATTGCGAAAGTGCCGAAATATTCGATCAATCAGTCGAGAACTTCCACTAGTACACATAAAATAAGTAAATAATTATCATTATGTTTGTGTATTGCATTCATTCAATTAATATTTTGAATTCTATAGTAGCTGCATATAACTCGCACGTGCATGTGTGTTTGCCTATTCGCCTAATGTGAACAGTACGTCATCTAACTAGGAACATCTAAGTTCACAAAGTATGAAACAAATTCACAGAGTATCTGTCAGTTCGTCTCTTGTATTCTTGCTATATCATAGTATGCCAAATACAGCTACATACAGTTGAATACATAGCAGCTAGGTGTCTATGTCTAAAATCAGGCAATGTGTAAAAGATCTGAGATCATCATTGAATTTCGATTAACACAGTAAACATATTTAAAGCCTTAAATGAAAATTATATTACTCCCTTCTTTTGGGGACACATTTTACTCACGTCAGTCACGCTGTCAAGCAAAGGCAGTCGTTTTCTTTTCATTTCAGGAATTATATAATTTTCGAAATTCACTGAAAATGTAAGTTATTTTATATTACACATTTCCTGATTTTAGACATTGACTGTAACATACATAAAATATAAAGAAAGCGAGTATATTTGTACAACATTAAAATGACAATAATGACATATATTTTGAAATAGCAACAAGGATGTGTTGCGTATTGCAGCGTACAGGAAGACAACAGTACTGCTATTAACATTCTGCAAGTGTACCGAATATTCATTATTTTGTAAAAAACCCACATCAACAGGATTAATTATATTATATTATTATATTATATAATTACATAATATCTCAATATATGATTTCAATATTCATCCTCTGATTAAATACAATAATCATGAAATGCATTTAAAATATTAATCTCATTGTATTATTTTAAGATGAATAATATATGAACACTAATAAACTATACAATACAAATAAATATAAGATTATTATTTTTAAAGACAGCAATTAATGAAGCCCCAAAGCATAAATTGAATAATAACATTACAGTAAGAATACTATAAAATAAACATCAAATATGAGTCAATAGTGCCACAATTCAGTGTGATTTAGGTAGTGTATGCGCACAATCACATCTCTATAACATAAAAACTAACACTAACTATTAATAAAGTGCAAATGGTAAACTGTGCGAAATTGCGTAGCGATAAATTTCGAAAGGTTAGTGTTTAGAAGCAAGCATCAGAAGAGTGTGGAAGGAGTGCGTGGAATGAATAGTTAGCATAGCGTGGTGTTGTGCGGTAGCTCCAGATATAGCTGACACGGGCGAATAGAAGCTAGCACTGACGTTTGACAATATCAAGCAACGACGAACAATTCTTAGCCAAGCTGTACCACATGTTAGTGGTTTTCTATAGCTTAGTGCAGTCGTTGGTATTAGTACTTAGTAATTCTATCTATGTCTCACATCATGGTTTGACCTGCTCAGGCCACACTGACAGTTTCTGGCACGTACTTCATCCAAGGGGGAGTTGCTTTACTGAAATCTCCGCTATATGTCGTAGAACCATCAAACTTGACGTTGCTTGAGAAGGGGACGGGATCGGGTTTGAAGCTGTTCGCCCGCATTCCATCACGCTTGACGAAGTCCGATTTGTGGGTGGTTGAGCCCTGAAACGGGGATGGATTTGGAACGAATGCCTGTTTTTCTCTTCTTGGCGAGGGGTTGAAATCCGAAGGCTGTGGTTGGAAGCTACAGTTGTAGTTCGTATTTCCCTCCATGCAGCCACCGAAATTGAGCACTCCTGACGATCTTGGTCTGTTTGTTACCATTCTGACGGATGTTCTTCCTGGCTGGTTGAATGCCGTTCCAGTCGTGGTATCTGTCGCCATGGGCGTGGTTGAAGGAGTGTAGTCATTGGGCTTCTTCCCGACCACTCGCTGTTGCGGCTCTCTGGCCTTGAAATCTGCTCCGTAGTTTGTAGATCCTTCAAAGGCGCCATCTCCCTTCATGACGTCTGATGACTTTGGTTTTGAAGCCGGTTTACGCGCAGATTCTTTAATCGTGAAGTGCTCTTTGTTCGTTGTGCTGAAGTCAAAGTCTCCGTCCGGCTTGGTGTACGCGCCCCTTGATCTGGGCACTCTGCGTTCTACAAGATGTTCCTTGAAGGCGTCCTTGGCTGTTGTGCTGCCATCCAGAGGAACTTCAGTGTGCAGCGGGACTAAGTTAGGTTTGCAACTCTGAGACCTTGGTGCAGTCTCTCCTTTGTAACTATCAGCAGAAGTCGTCGTGCCCACGAACTTTGGAGAAATTAAGTCATCTTTGTGAAGAATATTCTTCTCTCTTCGTTTGACCTCATGCTTTACGAATGTATCATCATATGCCGATCTTGCAACGAAAGGTTTAATGTTGGTGGGAACATGATGTGGTTTATAGTTCGTTACAGGTTCACGTTTTTGTTCGGTGAATGCAAGTTTGTTAGTTGTTGTGGTTTCCATACCCACTGTTGGTGGCACAAACGTTACCACTTTTTTTGACAACTCTTGCGGTTGAAGATCACGAGTAGTTGACTCTGCTCCATGGTTGCTAGGACTTATTGTTAGTTCTCCCGGCGTAACCGTAGGAGTGTAGGCTTGACAATTACTTTTGTTGAAATCCATTCTTCCGACGACTGGGTTGTGTATGTACGGGATAACTGACCTGTGTTCGCTCTTATGTTCAGGATGCTCATCCTTAGCTGTTGGTGGCCCCTGAAATCTGACTCCTGGCCCACTATAACAATCACTTGGTTTGCAGCTAGTCTGCTTTGGTGCAATCTTTCCCTTGTACGCATCAGTGTTCGTGGTGCGGGATTCGAACTTCTCCACAGGAGGATTGTATGCTGCATTCTTGTTCACGGGTTCTCTCCGTGTAATGTGATGTGCAGGGAACTCCGACTTAGTTGTGGTGGTTCCCCCAAATTTCTCTCCAGGTTTAACATACTCTTTCGGTGCCTTTATTTCACGTCGCTTAAGCTGATGTTCGGGATATTCATCTCTGCTTGTAGTGACGCCATCAAAAGGAGCTTCTGTTTTCAGAGGCTTGTTCACAGGCTTGAAGCTTTCTCTGGGTGCGAGTTGGTGCTGAGGAAAGTCTATCCCGGATGTGGTTGTAGTCGCCATTGTATCTTCAGGTTGGACGTACGCCGCTTGAGCATGTGGCGTTCTGGGCTCTACAGCATGCTCCTGGTAGTCTGACTTCGCAGTTGTCTGGTCGATAAATGGCATCTTGGAAAGCTTGACGTGGTCATCCGGCATAATGTACGAACGTCTTGGAGTTAAATCGTGCTCGGCATAGTCCATCTGATTTGATGTGGTAGTTTCCATCTTGGTTACAGGCTTTGTATACGCGACTAGTTCTCGCATCTGCCGGGGTTTAATGTCATGCTCTGGGAAACTCTCTTTGTTTAGAGTTGTGCCTTCAAAGGGACAGTCTGATTTCAGGGGTACGTTGCTAGGTTTGTAGCTCTTCCGTGGGGTAATGTCATGTTCCATAAAGTCACGATGGCTGGTTGTGTTAGTCTCCATCGTACAACCTGGTTTAACATATTCTTGGGCTATTTTTCGTGTTCTGGGTTCGATTTGATGCTGGGGGAAGTCAGATCTGAAGGGTGAACATGGGTAATCTGGTTATGGTAGTGTAATATATGTATATGTCATTAGTATTGTTAGCTCTATGTTAATATCCTTAAACCATAGATTGCATGAAAAATGATAGTCGGGGAAAGAAGAAAAGAATTTAGTGTGGTTTAAATAGAATGGAAATTTAAGGACTCATGCATAAGAGTGGGTAACTCCAATGAATCATGCATCAAGAGTGTCAAACGGGGTGTGGGAAATATGTGAAGGAAGAACCAGATATGCATGCGTAATATTATATATATTCTGATTATGACCAAAAGTTCCATATTTCAAACAACGGCCTAGTTTTACAAGCGGCCAACTCTAGTTCTGCTTCGTTGCTCTACTAACCTGGCCGTGGTTCGGTCATCGAATGGAGCATCTGTTTTCATAGATTCTTGTGGAGGCTTCGCCCTCTGACGCGGGGTGATTTCGTGCTCCAGAAACTCGGACCGGTTCGTGGTAGTGCTTTCCATTTTCCCCTCTGGGGGCGCATACGCCCTGGGAGCTATCCTTTGTCTTGCGGCGACCTCGTGCTCGGTGAAGGCCTCCCTCGCTGTGGTCTTCCCGTCAAATGGCACTTCAGACTTGAGGGGAGCATTGGCCGGTTTACAACTCGTCCTCTTGGACAGTTCGTGTTCTATAAAAGCCATTCGATTGGTTGTATGACCATCGATTTTCCCCTCGGGCTTAACATATTCGGGGCCAGATCTAGCGTGACGTGGTGTTACTGCGTGTTCTTTGAAGTCTAGCCTGAAGAAGAACAAATGCTAATTCTTTATCCAACAACTCCGGAATAGCTACTCCGAACACAAACATTAGTATTAGTACACATAAACACCAAATCCAAAACTATTATTAAGCAAGGCCCGTATTCTCGAAACTTTTTAAGTCCTAGGAAGTTCGTAAATACTAAGAATTTGCCTAATAACTGGGTTTCTACTTGTGCTAAATTTTAAGAGATCTTTTCTCACTAAGAAGTTTTTAGCTAAGAAGTTTCGAGAATATGGGCCCTGCAGCTGATAACATATACAGTAGCTTTCTTATGGATATTTACTACGTTACTTTACAATGTAAAATATTCATGACATTCTAACCTTGCTGTTGTTTTATCATCAAATGGATCCTTAGAGTGCAGAGGTGCATTCATTGGTTTGTAGCTTTTCCTCTGGCTAAGTTCGTGTTGAGGGAATTCAGAACGGTTGGTCGTGTTCCCCTCCATTTTTCCCTCTGGAGGAACATATTCTCTAGGAGCTCTTCTTTGTCTGGGTTCAACGACATATTCTGGGAAGTCTTCGCGGGCCGTCGTTCTACCTTCGAATGCATCTTCAGAATGTAGTGGTGCATTCATTGGTTTGTAGCTTTTCGTAGGGCTAAGTTCGTGTTGAGGGAATTCACTGCGGTTGGTCGTTTTCCCCTCCATTTTTCCCTCTGGAGGAACATATTCTTGTGGCACTCTTCTCTGCCTAGGTTCAATTGCATATTCTGGGAAGTCATCATGGGCCGTCGTCCTACCTTGAAAGGCATCTTCAGAATGTAGTGGTGCATTCAATGGTTTGTAGCTTTTCCTAGGACTTAGTTCTTGTTCAGGAAAATCAGAGCGGTTCGTTGTCTGCCCTTCCATTTTCCCCTCTGGGGGCACATATTCTTTAGGAGCTCTCCTCTCTCTTGGCTCAATTGAATGTATTGGAAAGTCGATTCTAAAGGCAAATGATTAACAACTATAACTATTTTCTATGCTATTTTGTAATTAATTAGTTTTAATCCTAACAAGTTAAGATTTCTGTACTAATATAAAGATAATACTAACTACGATTAGATTTAACTAGACTCGGCGTAGCTATTGACGTAGGCTGTTCTAAATTACATTCTATATTACATTCTATAGCTATACTTGTAGAGCCAGTTTTAAATGTTTTCAACTAACTACAGTAAATGAAGTATGGTGTTATGGTGAATGTATAATTATATGATTAGAAATGCTGTTGGTATAGTTAATGTAAGTATACTAGCTCGCGTCGTCTTATTTCCAAAGACCTACTGACCTAGCTGTGGTGTTAGCATCAAAGGGTTGATCTGAGTGCAGGGGAGCATGCATTGGTTTGTAATTTTTCCTAGGAGTAATATCATGCCGGGGAAAGTCAGATCTGGCAGTGGTGGTCCCTTCCATTTTCCCTTCTGGCGCCACGTACTCCCGAGGGGCTCGCTTCTGCCTCGGCTGACTGGGATATTCTGGGAAGTCCATACGAGCTGTAGTCTTGTCATCAAATGGGTCTTCAGACTTGAGAGCGGCGTTGTTCGGCTTGTAACTTATCCGTGGGCTTAGCTCGTGTTCCTGAAAGTCCGTTCTGTTGGAGGTCTTGGTTTCCATTGACCCATCAGGCTTGACGTATTCTTGACAGTTCCTTCTAGCTCTGGGTGCCACTTTGTGCTCAGGAAAGTCCAGCCTGGAAGGACAAGGGGCAAAAGATAATGTCAAATTGTCAAGAACCTGACATAAACAAACATGCACAAACATTAGTAGTAGTAGTAGTAGTAGTAGTAGTAGTAGTAGTAGTAGTAGTAGTAGTAGTAGTAGTAGTAGTAGTAGTAGTAGTGGTGGTGGTGGTGGTGGTGGTGGTGGTAGTAGTAGTAGTAGCAGTAGCAGTAGTAGTGGTAGTAGTAGTGGTTGTAGTAGTAGTAGTATATACATTGATAAGCCACAAATATTCATGAATAACCTCTCAAATGTGCTAGTATGGCCAACCATTACTTCGGGTATTGCTAGGTCATGCACAGGCGCTAGTCACAAATATTGGATTCCGAATCCTGTGCCTGTGGTTTTGTGCCTGTGGTCTTTTGGGATCACGTAGATCACAGGACTTTGAATACTTATAATAACATATTATACTATCTATCTATATAGTAAGAGTAAAGGAGTGGATCAAAGGCTATACACTTACTATACTGTAGATAGATAGTATAATATGTTATTATAAGTATTCAAAGTCCTGTGTGTAGATCTAGGCCATGTGACATCTAATATTCGTACTAGTTCATTATTCACAGAGGAGTAGAAATAGCGAGCAATTGCCATTAGCAGTGTGTAGACCACAGGCGCTTGTCACAAATACTAGTATTGGTTTCAGAATACTAGAATAACAAAGATAGGAATCTCCGCTTCCGAAAAGTCGACCCCTCACTCCGTGCGAGAGATGACGTTTCATAAATATTGGTGTCACATTGTTATCCAGAAGTGAGTTTTGATCCTTATGCTTTGTTCTTTTAACTGCCATTCACAAATTTGGTCTACCTCCTCGATAACGCGTAAAATACTTCATTTCTTCAGTTTTTTCTTCAAAATACAGATGAGGCTATATGAAGTGCAGATAACTCTAACTAACTTATGTTTTAACGTATTCTGATTGGTCGAAAATAAATAACGGTCAAGTAAAGTATGCAAATGAGGTCAAATAATATGTAAATGAGATTCACTGCAGAGAAAACAGAGCCCCGTGCGATTTGCACTTCTAGAAGTGGAAGAGGTATCTTCCGCTTGTTCGTTTTGCTGTCTTTTCTTGGAAGACCTTCCGCGTCTTCCACTTGGCAAGTGGAAAACGACGGAAGACAGGCGTTGTCTTCTGAAACAATATGGCGACACCTGTCGTGTTCAATGAAATTTAGCTGATAGACAACGAACGTGTCTATACTTTGATAAGGCAAACACTCAGATGCCCTTGGCTAGAATAACTGGTCATGTCTCGCAATAATCGAACTGCATCGCCATGATCAGCTGATGATAATCTGTCGAAATGTTGTCGGTCGCCAAATGTTTTCTTTTGTCTTCTGTCTTCTGCCTGTTCGGGAACTTTACGGAAGAAAGCTCTTCCAGAAGATCCTTCTGTTTTATAGGAAGAGAGCCAAATCGCACGGGGCTCAGTTATAACTTAAGTTAGTTAGAGTTATCTGCACTTCATATATCCTGAAGTATTTTACGCGTTATCGAGGTAGGTAGACCAAATTTGTGAATGGCAGTTAAAAGTACAAAGCATAAGGATCAAAACCCACCTCTAGATAATAATGTGACACCAATATTTATTAAACTGTCATCTCTCGCACGGAGTGAGGGGTCGACTTTTCGGACGCAGAGATTCCTACCTTTGTTATTCTAGTATTCTGAAATCAATATTTGTGACAAGCGCCTGTGTGTAGACCTACAACCTTTTGTTTGGTTTTAGCAAATTCGTAACTTCATTGTTCACTTGCGTTTTTAATATCTTACCCGTTATGACGCCATGAAATGAGTGTCAGCTATCATAATGACCTCTGGGAAGTGTTTATGACGTCACACTACTCTAGACTGGTTCCCTATCCTATTTCCGACTTATTCTACTTATTATTGTACCCATGAATGAATGAAAGTGCTTTACGTCGCACTTGTACACAAACATATCAGGAGGCCGTTGCACGACGCTCTTGTAGCTCCCGCCACAATAGAAAGCGTTGACGTTACAATAGCTGTAGGCTACAAGAGCGTCGTACAACGGGCACCTGTACTGTATAGTTATTATTTACAAAAGGTTGTGTAGCTTTTCTGTTCTACTTCCAATACTTTGTCAATCACGTTATAACAACATCAAATCTAATACGTAATATCATATTTCCGTTCGTAATTCTCTGACAATTCCCTTTGAATACGAGCTGGAATAACTTTAAAATGTACGACTTGGTGGCCATATTGACTGATCCGAAAAGGAAGCAGGGATGACGTCATTTCCTGTTCAGGAAGAGTTTTAAGGCCACCTAGCTACCGGTCGACGGTCTACTCATTGACAGATCGTTCACCTCTTGAGTACTGTCGCAAATAGACTGTTTCGTGTCAGACAGGTAGCTATCTGTTCGCGAAGCAAAACATTGCCGTAAATAGATATTACTGTGAAAACCAACACTGCGGTACGGGGAACTTCATGCTAGGTTGAAATATAGATTGGTCTGATGAGAACAGACAGAACGTGAATAGGAAATTATTTTTAAACCTTTTTTTTAAATAATAAATACCGTCTTTCTTTGCGTGTTTATCCTCAAAACTAAAACTTCAAAGCACGGGGATTTTATCTCATTAGCGTTAATGGGAGACAATGCAACTGTGAATTATTTACAGATTACTATCAAATTCCAGATTACTATCAAATTCCACTTCTATTTTCTAAATTTAACATTTAGGCCGAATTGAATACATCTGATAAATTCTTCAGCTCAGTTCATGATCATTTAACGCTACTTGGAATGACGTCAACGTCAGCTAGAATACCTAACTAATGTAATTCCCATATGCACGTCTAATTCCATAAAATAATTATGTTCATCTCATGATCAGAAGAACGCATCCTTTCATCCGTGTAATTCATCGGAGGGATCTATTCTCGAAACGTACTTACGAACTTCTTAGCCTAAGAACAGTTCGTAGCCATACTATACGAATCGCTAAGATTGTCTTAAGATCGTAAGAACGTTTCGAGAATAGGTCCCCTGATGTTTCATGAATGGCTACGAACCACTGCCAGTCTGGATGCCACCATCCTCGAAACACATGGCCATTATGATTACGCTTAACCCCCAATACATAATACTTGACGGAGATTAATTGTCTACAGACATAATGGCATGGCTTTCGAGGATGGTATGACGCTTGACTGAAGGATTTTAGCCAGCATTGCAATATTTTATAGTAAACCAATGGACTCACAACTGAATCGACTAACCGGAAAATATCCTTTTAAAGAAGAAAGAGAACGCCTATAAATAATTGATATCGTTAATCATCCAATATTATCGTTAAGCATCCATCATGAACATTGATAGATTATGCAACATGACAATACAGCATCGTATGTTACATTCAATAATGTAAAAAATAAACGCAATGTTGTAATAAGACGAGCAACGGGGCGGATGATCATATCAATATCTGCTTTAATGATCACGATCTTTTCACTTTTTTTTAGATGTCCAAATAAATTACTTTTTTTACACAAATTGACATATTATTTTCTTATTGTAAAAAGGTGACTTGGAATATGGAAATATAGAAAGATGTAAAAACTATCGATATATTACATTACGTAGTCATTATGTTGCTATGACAGGAGTCTCAAGGGTGATGACCCACAAGTCCGTGATAGACAGATGCAGACACTACCGCCCTAAATAGTACGTCTGTAGGAATAGCAAAAGGTCACTTTCAACCACATTATCGTAAAATAATTATTATCTTCATAATGTACTAGACTTAGTCAACATATTCGGCTTTCATTCATTATACCTCGGTTCCTCAATCATTACAAATGTGTATTGAGTTATATACAGATATACCACTGGGTATACGTATTTCTTCATGATCAGTGTTACTAATAACGTTGCACTGGAAGATCACCAGACTGGTTCACTGTCTATACAATGCACACGCATCTGGGCTTAACATAAGCAATGAACCAGTTTAGATGACCGTCACGTGTCATCCGATCTTCTGGCGATCACATATCTTTCAATTGTCCAGTTGTCTAGACACTATTTAGTGTTTAATATTTAGGCTTATTTTACAAATGTTCACTTGAGGATCACTAATGGTCCCCTGTCTAAAAGTTCATCACTTACTCCCTACTAATGGTGACTATCGAGGCCAATTCTACTATTGCAATAATATTGCAATAGTTGAAAACACTATTGCGATAGTATTGCAATAGTTGTGCTACTATTGCGATACCGTAGTTTGTTTTTAAAAATAAGTCTTTTGAAGATGGCTAATTATTTGTAATATAGTGGCTAATTTACATATAACTGGTATTTAGTGAATAAAATGCAAGACAATATTGCGGTGTTATCATTTGATTTAATCCTAAAATCAAAATCTTGTTAAACAACAATTTCTCTGAAGCCCATTTCCATTAAACTTTGTGAAATTCATGAAATACCCACTCTGCTCGAGGGTTTTCAACTAATTTGGATTTAGTGTTTAAAAATAGTACACTATCGAAACTATCGATAGTTGATGGTACAACTATCGATGGAAATAATCGATAGTTCAATTTACCATCGATGTATTGCTATTGGGCCACTCACTATCGCGATCTATCGATTGTTCGATGCATCGTTACACCCCTAAGCCCTACCAATTCCACCGTATCCTCTGCTGGTTACTTCTTACACTTTGTCATGTGTCTTGACACGAGTTAATACTTAACAAATTGCTTCCTTCATAGTCGTGTACTCGATGTTCAATAGACTGAGTCTATGTTGCCCACGTGCGAACGTACTACACATACTACATGCAGACAGAAACCCAGTCTAAAGGTATCACCTATTTCACGTATCTCCTGGAGGTGACCTCTTACAATTTACCATATATCTACAAGACACCAGTTAGTACTTAGCACATTGCTTCATTCACAACCATGCACTCATATGTTCACTAGACTGATTCCATGCCTATGTTACGCACGCGCGCCAATACTTAACACAGGCAAAAGACTAGTTTCGAGGTTCACGGAATGTCATCCGATCTTCTGGGGATGACTTGTCCTACAATTTGCCATTTGTCGTGTCTGCGAGGATTGTGCTGTTAATAGATATAGATTGAGTATTGATTGTAAACTGAGATTCGGTTTCATGGTAATCTAACTCCCGTAGGAGGTTCTGTCAATTGCATCCCTCATTACATTACGAGAATAGGATAGTTCTGTGGTTGAAGGTTAGGTGTCTAGCGGAGAGACACTTTTCTCTGGCTTTGTAGCTCCATGTAGTACTGTGTAGCTCACTCGAAATAGTTCCGCTACAAATATAACGTCATTTCTGTTATTACGCCTACACATGGGGGTCTGTATCGCTCATTGAATTCATATAAACATTTCTTTAACATCCCTCCAGAGACATGCATGTGTAATCGAATGGTATTTAGCCCAAGTGGTATGTTCACACACACACACACACACACACACACACACACACACACACACAGGCACAAATATACACACACACATACACACACACACACATACACACACACACACACACACATACATACACACGCGCGCGCGCACACACACACATGCACACACATACATACACACACGCGCGCGCGCACACACACACACACACGTACATATACTAGTACTATATCAGTCAATATTTTAAACAATGTATGACGATGATAACTTACTTACGCCCACCATCATTTACATGACGACCTGGGACTACGAGTAGCTGTCTGAGCGGATAATACTATTCTGAGTATATCAAGTGTAATTGTCGTAAACCTTACAATGTGTCATTAAAAACAGCATTGCCATTTAATTACATTCTGAACGACGGAATACGGAGCAAATGAGATGGGTTAATTAGTTTCCAGAAACTCCGTAATGTGCATGCTCTATACGGATCAAATTGATAACAATGTAACAATGGCATCTGATAGGAATACGACGTCACTTAACTGTGACCTGAACGCTGTACTAGTGGTACTACTGACTACCTACCTACTATACACAGTACTCTGCTTAAATAGTTTATGATCAACCAGATTCAATTGGACGTATTACTAAACGCATATATATTTTTAAATACGAGGAGCCAATTTTAAATAAAGCTTCTTCTTCTTCTTCTACTACTTATTTTATCTTCGTATTCTTGAAAAGTAATCAGTGCTAATCTTTTGAAACTATTGACTTATTTTGTAAATGCTGTACAACTTACAGTAAAAACCGGCAAAGCTTCTACAACGAATGCACAGTACCATGCCATTCTAGGATGTTTACTAAGAAAACCCGTACAAGCTGTATGAATGAGAGCTCAAGTATTCGTCATATTTTATGTGAGATTAATACTTGTTCTATAATTAATCTATAACCCGTCATCAAACAGTCATGCACAAGCTATTATATTTATTTGTTCGCCAAGAAATGTAATACAGCCATAACAGATAAGCTTAATGTTTTATGCATGACATTATATTATGGTAAACAGTATGCCATTTCCGCGTGGTCAGGTATCGTAAATATCAAGTATCGTCATTGGGAAGAAAAACAATGTACTGTATTCTCGATTAAAACATCCGTGCACGAAATACCTACTACAGAATCGGATAAACAATTACTGGATCTGAAATTGAGCAATCTGTAATCTGGACGGGAAGTGCATTCGTACTAAACATTGTTTAAATTCCTCGTGGTGGGGTGGAATTAATGTTTGATACAAGTTGATTAATACAAACAGTATGACATTGCTGTCGTGGCATATTGTAGTGTATAGGATGAGTTATCTGCATTTGGCATTCACCATCTCTTCCTGTTGATCCAACTCTAAACCTATGAGCAATAAAGCATGAACTTATATTGTTGGATAATTAGTGTTGTCATTAATAACATACATGTTGCTAGGTTTGATAAGTATTGGAAACCTAGATATAACATATAGGTTGTAATACTAGTTACAGTCTAACAAGTATATCAAGTCTAAGACATTTAATTCCAGAATTATGTGCATAATATATATATTGAAAATGTCATTACTTTATGAAACACGAACAGGATCTTGTGGAAATACTTGGCGACTACGGTTCTGCGACAAGCTGCCGACTCCCATCTATACATCACTAACAGCTCTCATTGCACGGATTTCATCCAGAAGTTTTCTAATCACAGAGTAAAGTCTAACCAGATCACTGGTACATTGACGTAATATGACCAGCCATTGGAAAAAAATCAGAAGACATTTTTAAAAGAAGAAAATGTGCACTCATCAAAGAAAAGTGCAAAATTATCCAGTTTCAGCAATTAGTCATTATTATTCTGTAATATTATACATTCAAGTATGTGTCATGCTGAGAGAGCCACAAGGCTATATTACAGTCAGTACTGGGCTATTTTAAGATTAAATGTAGAAGTAAAATAACAACGCATAGTTAGGTGACATTTCCAAGACAATTTAGCATGACATTTAAGAAAGTAAGATATAAATTAAAAACACAGAAAACAAAAAAATATCTTTGAAAGCTATGAAAGACCGAAGAGAAGGAGAGATAGCAACATGTAGCAAGAGAGAGAGAGAGAGAGAGAGAGAGAGAGAGAGAGAGAGAGAGAGAGAGAGAGAGAGGGGGGGGGTAAGATATGACAAAATAGTAGTTAAAGGGAAC
>JAVCKZ010052475.1:0-17344 GCA_034780755.1 Lepetodrilus elevatus
AAATATGATTATTTTTGTAACTATCGAGTGTTGGGGATCAAGTACATCACTAAATAACAACTTGTGGGTGGATAAATTAAGCGCAATTAGTCTCAGATCAAAATTTGTTTGTCCATTATCCAGGTCTATCAACCGTGATATTATGCCTTTAATTATGAGTGGCATCTAGGAAATATGAAGACATGTACCGGTGATCATGTAATGGGTCTTCTTCATCCATCATCCAGAATTCCATTAATTTCATCATTCCCTGAATGTCTACTTGACATGTTAACTAAAACATTTGGCGACTTTCCTCGATTTATTTTGGTGGCATCGATACGATTGGTAATCCGATTCAACATCTGTCAGTAGCAAGTTCTTCAATAAAGTGTTGTCTCTTATAAACTCAGGTACGGTATGGCAATAAATTTACAACTAGCAATTTGACAATATTGTCCTGAAACAGAACTACGGTAGCTTGTATTGAAGGTTCACTGCAGTCACAGAAATGTAAGAAGAACTATTTCAATATATCTGCCGCAAACAGTGAAGTCTTCAGCAAAGACTCTGCACTTCCAGACTTCACTACGATGTTGTCGTTCAGGACAGCAGCGGACACCTCAATCTCTTGTGTCTCTTGAGACTTTGCATATAACCGAACTCCATTCCGCATTCACATATGTACGCTAGCTTGTCGTGGACCGATCTCTTGTGAGCTTTCACGGACCGCGGCTCAACGAAGGTCTTGTCACAGAGCAGACATTGGTATCGCATTTTGTTCGTGCCCAACATGCATCCTGGCTCGACTTCCTGCGACATGATTACGCGAGCATACGACTCGACTGTTTCAGGAAATATGATGTCAGACTGCCAGGAATGATCTGTGGTCGGATTTACGATTCTTCCATCTGAAAAAAACAAAGAGATGCCAATGGATTTGGGGTGTCAAGACGTCAAATTTATCTGACATTACTGCTAATTAGATCTATATCTTAAATTAAAGCATCTAGAAGACTAAGCATATATGAAACTGTCAAACTTGCAGAGTAAGGACATGTAGTGTAATCATCACAATACAGTCAAACCTCATTCCGGACTCTGTACCATGAATAAATCAAAGTACCACCTCAGACCCAACCAATTCTTTCTTTTAATTATTAACTGCGACAATTTCAGAACAAAATGCATGTACAATCTTAATCTCAAGCCATCCTCAGAAAAGAAAAAAAAATTAATGCACTTTTGTTTATCGTAATTAATAACTGATATTTCCCAAAATGCATGTACAATCTTAATCTCAAACCATCCTCAGAAATAAAATAAAATTAATGCACTTTTGTTTATCGTAATTAATAACTGATATTTCCCCATTTGAATCTTAGAGTAATACACAACATTCATTTTGACCTTAACTATGAGCGGCATCTTGTAGGAAATATGAAGGCATGTGACATGTAATGGGTCTTCTTCATCCTTCATCAAAACGTCCATTCATTTCATCATTCCCTGGATGTCTATTTGTCAAGTTAATTAAGAATTTGGCGACTTTCCTTGATTCATCTTGGTAGCATGGATACGATTAGTAATCTTGATTCAACCCTGCCTTGCCAGTACCAAGTGCTTCAATAAAGTGTTGTATTGTATAAACTCGGGTATGGCAGTTACAACAGTTACAACAGTTCATTCCAGCAATCAGACAATATTGTCATGAAACAGAACCATCTGTTATTAGAGGTTCATTGCACATTGTCACTGTGACAGGCAACTATTTCAACGTATCAGTCTGCATCCATGAAGGCTTCAGCAATGACTCAGCACTTCCAGAGACTTTAATACAGTGTTGGCTTTCTGGACAGCAGCGAACACCTCAATCTCTTGTGTCTCTTGAGACTTTGCGTATAACCGAATGCCATTCCGCATTCACATATGTACGCTAGCTTGTCGTGGACCGATCTCTTGTGAGCTTTCACAGACTGTGGCTCAAAGAAGGTCTTGTCACAGAGCAGACATTGGTATCGCTTTCTGATCGTGCTGAACATGCATCCTGGATCGACTTCCTGTGACATGACTATGCGAGCATACGACTCGACCGTTTCAGGAAATACGATCTCGCCTGTCTCGGACTGCCGGGAATGATCTGTGGTCGGATTTACGATTCCTCCATCTGAAAAAAACAAAGAGATTCCAATGGATTGGGGGTGTCAAGAGGTCAAATTTATCCGACATTACTGCTATATAGATCTACATCTTAAATTAACAAGACTAAGCCTCTAGGAAACTTGCAGATGATAGACATGTAGTGTAATCATCACAATACAGTCAAATCTCTTCCCGTCTCTGTACCATGAATAAATCAAAGTACCACCTCAGACCCACAAATTCTTTCTTTTTAATTATTATCTGTGACAATTTCAGAACAAAATGCATATACAATATTACTCAAGCCATCCTCGGCAAAAGTAAATTTATGCAATTTTGCTTAATTTCCTATTGATATTTCCCCCATTTGCAAGAAATAAACAACTGCATACCTTTGGTAGATTAAAAAACTGTTGGAAAAATATGGTTCAATTTAAAGAAGTTCCAAAAGAACAGGTCCAAGCTGTGACGAAAAACATCGCTAAATTTTCAAACCACAAGTCTTCACAGTTATGCAAATATTTAGTGTGACCTCAATTTGGAAGACGTCACCATATATACAATATTGACACTGACATTTCTTTAGCTGACAGTCTTAATGTAAATAGTGGTAGAACATCAGATTACGAACTCAAAATGTCAAGCTTGAAAGCATATGTTTATCTTTCTGGTAATGGTATTCTCCAGGTTGAACTATACTACCGACAGAAAATAAGGGAACACATAATGGTAACACTTTTAGTATAGGCAAATTCAAAGTGCCACCGTTAAACAACCCAATAAGACACGTGCATGCACGTAAAATATGGTATTGCCCATGCATTTTCGCACTTTGGTTGAAAATGTCATTACAATTAATTTACTCAGTTTTGAGAAATACCACTTTATGTGTTCGTGATTTAATGTGTTTCTTATAGGAATATCAGTATCGTTCCATTATTTTCTGACGGTAGTATAGTATCACATGTAACTATGATAGTGTTCCTTTCTAATGTTCTGTCACATGTCCAGTACATGATCTGTTCTTTAGAATGGAGTGAGCAAGCACAGCACAGAGTAATGCCAATGGCAGCCATGTTGGATTGTGTAGTGTGCCGTCTGCACCACCTATTTTGCTGCTACATGTCCCGGACACTCAGAACACTGTGCAGTGTTGACCCTCATGAAGAATAACAAATATATAAATAATAATTTTTAAAAATATTAAAATGTAAAATACGTTTACAGGAATTTATAATATTATTAATGTCATGAGTAAACATCTGACACCCACCTGCAGACAGGCCTTGCAGAAGAGCACGATAAAAGTGTAGCCAATGAGAAAACCCCACCTGAAAGAAAGACCATACAAATAAATACTTCCTGAAACTTTATATAAATGAAGAATGACATGCACACAAATACTTCATGAAACTTTATATAAATGGTAAATTTATTTATTTATTATTGATTTGTTTTTAATTGGGGTATAGAGCCACTTTCAAGATTATTTTACTTATAGCATGGCTTGTCAGCTTAGGCAGGAAGAAACCTGTAACATTTGTAGCGCAGAATATTCCAGTAAACCTGCAAGCACCAACTGGTACTAACAGACCAAGGATGATATCTGCACTTCCATGATACAGAGAGTGCATCCTATCATGATCTTGTCAGAATAGAAAGGTAATCTCTCTTCTGCGACACATTTCAATTTCATTACTAATATGGTTATTTGGGGATGAAAACCTTCAACACCCATGCTATCCTATAACACCCATCAGTCCACAAAAATCACCCATCCCTAATTGGTCTCATTACAAACCGAGCCAAATTCGAACTCGGAACTTCAACCCTCAACAGGCTGACCCACTACCCGTCGTGCCACCCTAACTTTCCACAGATGTACTCACATTCTCAGGAGTTTCCGCAGTGGTTTCAGCAGGAGGTCCTGTCCGTACCACATGAAGCAGAACACTGCGATGACGTAGCCCATGCTGAACAAGTTGATACGAGCAGTGCCCGTGATGAACATGATCGCCAGCGTCACCCAGAACATGTACTCGAAGATGGCGTACTTCGCCACATCCAGGTACGATCTGAAGAGAAATAAAGTAAAAATAAAATTTACAAATATTAAATAAAATATTAAAATATTAAGTAAAATATTAAAATATTAAGTAAAATATTAAAATATTAAATAAAATATTAAAATATTAAGTAAAATATTAAAATATTAAGTAAAATATTAAGTAAAATATTAAAATATTAAGTAAAATATTAAATCAATATCATTGCTTTCTTGAATTTGACAATATTTTAAGAGTCACATTTGGATATGAAAATGAGAAGTTATATTTACTACTGATCTGAAACGTACTTAGAAGAGGTAGTAAAATCTTCGACCGGTATAGCAGTGTTGGCTTCCACCTCTGGCAGGATATCCTGGTTGTCTCCCCCTCCATAGCTCTCGCTGTTCGGACCGGTCTCCAGACTGAAGACTCGCCATTGCAGGCAGACGAACAACAGCTGGAAGAAGTCCGCTGTCAACAAAATACACAGATGTTAAAATGACACAAAACGTAACTTTTTTTCACCATCAGAAACCATGTAGAAACTTTCATTGTTATCAATATTGTACAATTGTGATATTTCCTTTCAATCATAAAGTATCTACAAAGTACTGTAAGCGTACTTACCGACAAGTTTGTAGGCATGCGGTGGACTAGCATAGTCGGCAAGGTACAGCCACTGTTCCAAATTCTTCGTCATCTGAGACGTGTTGTGCCATGGGTACACTGAAAAAAATCATATGAATTCCATCTAAATCCTCAACGAGTCACAAAGTTTGAAGAATTTATTTTAATTTAAATCCTAAACAGAAATTTATTATAAATAGATTTTCTCACATTTTGAATAACTTTTTCCCCATTACAGTTAAGACTTTCAGTAACATAAATTTTGATCGATTGAAGTAGTGTTTTTCGTGACTATTTTACCTATACTTGACTACAGTAAACTCGAACTATGGACTTACAGATGCAGAGTCCGAATGGGAAGCCGACGCAGGACAGAAACTGGATAGGCAGGAGAATCGCCAGGACGATGACGTATAGCGGCCACATCCGGGAGTTGCCACGGCGACTCATGAAGAGCATGACGCCCAGGAAGATGGCGTACAGCACGGCATAGGCGTCGACGCGGACGCAGATGGTGATGGCGGACATGATGTAGCAAATCTGGAAAACACCAGCATTGTGTCAGGTCAGCATGCAAATATTTCAGGAGGATAGATTTTAGTAGTTCTAGAATGTTAACAGTAGTATCTGAAACTAATACTAACAGTCAAAGGGGACTGACAATCCAAAATGTCTGCCACTGGCATTACTGACCAAGACCAGGATACAGGACTCTCTTGTCTGTCCCCGTCCCTCACTCTCTACTCTTCCTGTTTCTCTCTCTAGATATTCTCCATCTCCATCTCCTTTCCTCTCTACTCTTCCTTTTTTTCTTGCTAGATACTCTCTCCCTCCCTCCCCTCCTCTCTACTTTCCCATTTTCTTTCTCTCTACTCTCCCTCAGTCCCCTTATTCTCCCCCCCTCCCTCCCTTTGTTCTCCCTTCCCTCCCCTACCTCCCTCATTGCATCCCCACCACTCTCCTCTCTCTCTCCCTTCTTCCCTCTCTCCCTTCCCTCTCTTTCTACTCTTCTTTTTTCCCCTCTCTCTACTCTCTATCTCCCCCTTCATCTCCCCCTCTTTCTCTTTCCGTTTTTTCTCTCTCTCCCTCCCTTATTGCATCTCCATCACTCTTCTCCTCCCCTCTTCCCCATCTCCCTCCCTCCCTCCTTCCTTTTCTCACCTCCAGACCAAACTTGTAGAAGAAGTAGTTGGCGAAGTACTTCAGACAGGTGGTGAGGTTGGTGTCAGCCTCTGGTCGGCGGATCTCGGGGAAGATGATTCCTCTCTTGGGCTTCTTCAGCGTCATGTTGTAGTGCTGGGTCTGGTGGTATCGCGTGATGCTCTCCAACGCCACCACGATCAGGATCAGCAGGTAGTTCTGTAGGATAACATTATTTAGGTATTTTTAAAGGTTGGGATTAGTCGACAACCACCATTATTAGGATCAGCAGGATAGATCTGCAGGACAAGATCTCAATTTTATTTAATGATTTATTTATTTTTAAAGCTTGAGAGTAGTCAACCCTACCCATCTAATCCTATCGGGTACCCATTCACTGCTGGGTGAGCTATAAATTTAACTATAAACTAAGTAGAAAATAAGAGATAGGCAGTATTAGAAATTCAGAAAATAATAAGGGGGTCGTTCTCTATAGGCCCGATGTTAATGGTGGTCAGATCTATAATTTGCGGGTGTCCCATAGATACCTATAGCATTGCAGATTTTCAAATGTCATCCAGGACCCCCTTTTATTCGAACAATAACTGTTACTCACCCTGATGTAGTGTGCGATGGTGATGTTCATGGTGCTGATCTTAGCCAGTCCAACCCACACGGCATTGTCGATCTCCGTAGTATTCGCAAACTTGTTGATGATGATTGGAGGATACGAGGAGTTGCCAAAGTCCACGGAAGACTGAGGAATGAAAGAACGAATATTAATGTTGACCAATGTGCAGACACTTACCATACTTTTTATACATGAGTTGAACACAAGACTATGAAATGAAACACAATTTACAAGTCGTGAAAATCAATTCTAGATCTACTGATGAAAATGGTGAAATTCATGATTTCTATCTTGTGAAATTAATATATATCTGAAATACTGATGTTTACAAATCCACACTCAAAAGGTAATTGAATTGTCCTCTAATATTCTTCTTAGTAGAACAATCTTTTCCAGATTTTAATCCAAAATTTGTGCTACATTTCAAAATATTAGTAATGCTATGAGCATGCTTTTGAGAGTGGATTTGCACTACAGTATATACTGTTGTTGTTGTTATTATTACTATAGTTATAGTTATCATAATTATTATTATTATTTTTATTATTATGAGTCATAAACATATGGAATGTATTATTTGTTTAATAGTAATAGTATTAGTAGTAAATCTACTATATATAATCAAAGCAAATTTATTAGTTCAATGCTGAAAGTTCAAATGTCAAGTTACCCGGTCAATCAGCCATATTATATTTTTCACTTTCCGTAACAAAATGGCTAGAATTGAAACTTTTAACAAATTCAGTTGTCAAAGGATTGACTGACAACAATCAGTGATAAGGATCCCATACATGAATTGTAATTTGACATAACTTGACCTTTACTTTGATAGAAATATTTAATTTCTTCACGCTTTTACCACGCATTAAATTCACTGTCAACTATTCTAACACACAACATCACACAAGTATTTAAAGTTAGTACGCCACGTAGTAATCATGTCATAAATAAGCTGTGAAACTATACTAAATTGCAAAACTGCTGAAAAAGGAGTGAATATTCAGGGTATTGTTTCTCGAAGACACCCCTTGAGGTAGTCTCTTATTCATGGTAACTGGGCACTTACGAGAGATTTGAGAAACAATACTGATCTGGTCCCGAGATTACGAAACTTTCTGAGCACAAAAACGTACTCAGACTATGACGTCACATGACGTTGAACATGAACAAAATTCTGAGTCGAGTACGAAATCGTACTCAGAAAAGTTTCGTAATCTCGGGGCTTGAAGGAATAGTTATTATTTGGTTATCCATAGCCGAGTTTCACTGGTTATGCAGGTTATGCAGGTTATTGTTACCAACATGCAACTGGCTACAACCGTACACATTTTACACGACGTTCTGAGCCAATACGAATACATTGGGGAATCATGCAACATACAAACAACATAAATAATCCATCTTCGTAAAAAGTAATTGTTAGTATATGTACAGAAACAATAACCACTCTGTATACTAGTCGTTCCATCATCAACAGCTTTCAAGTCAGCAAAGCAGCATTGTATATATGTAACCCACTTTCTCTGTTCCATTTCATTGGCTGAACCGTGAGATTATTGGAGGAAACTGGTTTTCCTTGATTTTGATTGGCTGGAATTTGTATTTATATAAATAGCTAAGTATTTTGATTGGCTGGGAATTTGTATTGCATATTTTAATTGGTTGGGATTTATTAGTAATAAACATTTTCTTCTTTAACTCTCTCCATGCTGAAGGAAACCAGAGGTGCTCAAAAGAGTAGTACCTGTGTTTAATCCAGCAGGGAGAGGGTTAAGTAGAAACCAGTGATGCCATCGTGCCACCAATAATTTCATATTTCAGCCAATGTGGATGGAACAAAGGTTGGACGAAAAATAAAACAAAAGGAACATGTTAATTGTGGACAGTCTCCTGGGGACATCATGGTTGGGAGGTCGAGGAACAAATGTGAAAGAAATCATAAACAGAAACCAAAGGTACAGAGGAAGATGAACGGAGGAGAGTGCAATGCTGACGAGTGTGTTAACGCTAAACTTTACACTATGGCATATGTTTTCCTATACTAGTATTTGGCGCTAGAATACGAACTTACAGTTGACACCATGCACAGTGCACCCTTTCATGAGGTTCTCGCGTCCAATAAGAGGCCGTAGCGCTCGCGTGTCGATCAACAAGACAGATAGATACAAGAGTTCTACAGTTTCCTAGTCAAGCCCACCAATGAAAACTGACATCAGAAACGGTAAAACATGTGGAATCTACAATGTGTGTGACATGTGTATGATGTTGCAGATTTTATGTTTAATGAGTGAGTGAGTGAGTGAGTGAGTGAGTGAGTGAGTGAGTGAGTGAGTGAGTGAGTGAGTGAGTAACTGAATGAGTGAGTTATTGGTTTACATCGCAGCAGGAATATTTCAGTTTCACCCATATGAGATGATTAATATTGTTTTAATTTTTATAAAGCTATCTATGGTGAATGATGTAGAATTTACATTTTCCGTCGCTCAACACGGACGTATCCAGATTCTCTAGTATTGAAAGTAGTCGTATAATGTTTTCTGACATACCTTTTCATTGGGTGGCGTGCGAGAGGCTGTGAAAGGGCACACGGGTTCAAGACTAACAATGTTAGTGAATGCATGCAGTGAGCCTAACAATGGTGACAGGTCTAACACTTCGTATTAAAGGCTTACATTGCTGATGTCAGAATCAGAAAACACAAATGTGCCATTGTCGTCCAGCTGAAAAGTGCAAATTGATTAAACTAATGGTGAAAACTAAACCAGAACTTCAAGAGAGAGAAATCAAATAAAACTGAGAACATTACAAGAATAAGGAAATTATATTTGAAGTTTAAGCAATTTAATTAAATGTTTCTCAGACATTATTGTATCTAATAATGCAATCTTGTTTCTGTATCCGTTTGATATTCTCTCCCATGTTATATTTCAGAATGCAATACAATTAAAAATTAAATAAAATAAAATAAAATAAATAATGTGCCTGAGAAACATTTAATTAAATAAAAATAGCCTAGTAATATTGTGTTTTGCTAAAGCAACCCCAATATTTTACTACAGATAAATGTGACAACCTTTATGTTATGTGATAACCTTTATGTATGTGATAACCTTTATGTATGTGATAACCTTTATGTATGTGATATTGATTATTTAGATGAATATATAGGATGTGCATCTGTAATTAGTAAACATATGTGGTTAATCATGAATATGAATTAGAAATCCCTCCCCATCTACTCTAATACTAAGGTATCAACATGGTTGATATACGAGGATCTGGCTTCTCATATACTGAAAACAATAAATAAATACTCTACTACTTAAATACTGATTACCGGTAAGTAGGATATTGCTTATATTAATCATATTGCTTGTAGCTTATACATGGTATTGTCTCAGGGTCAAATAGCCCAAAGAAGAAGAAAAAGACATTACATAGACACACAAAAAAAATTAACGAAATGTTGCATATTATCAGAAAAATGTTACATATATTATCAGAGAAATATTACATATTATCAGAAGGTACTTGCAGTGCAGTTGAGGAAAAAAATAATTAAATGTTGCTTATTATCAGAGAAATGATACATATTATCAGAGAAATTATAATATTATCAGAGAAATGATAATATTATGATAATTATCAGATAAATGATACATATCATCAGATAAATTATAATATCATCAGAGAAATGATAATATCATCAGAGAAATGATAATATTATCAGAGAAATGATATCATCAGAGAAATGATAATAGTATCAGAGAAATTATACATATCATCAGAGAAATGATAACAGTATCAGAGAAATGATACACATTATCAGAGAAATGATAATATTATCAGAGAAATGATAATAGTATCAGAGAAATGATACACATTATCAGAGAAATGATACACATTATCAGAGAAATGTTACATATTATCAGAGAAATGTTACATATTATCAGAGTACTCACGGTGCAGTTGGAGAACCAGTAGTCGTTCTTGACCAGTTTCAGCTGGTAGATCATCTTGGCCAGGATGACGAGCGCGGTCCAGATCATAGTCACGTGGGACAGCACGATGTGACAGCGGGTCAGAGGCAAGATGGCCGCCATCAGTATGATGTACACTGCGCTGATTGCAGAAACCTAGGGGCACAATCAGGGTGGGAAAATGTCAGTGAAATCGTAATATGGGTGATTAAAAAATAATATGTGTTTTCAATATGCTTTCAAGATTAGTTTGCTGTTATTGAAGCGTGTGGACATAGTAGCAGGATAAAACCTGCATTTTCACAACTTTCATTAAAGATGTATGTCTGAACAGATTCAGATAGACAACACAAGTGGAGGTTCCACAGAACAACTACGAAAATTGTAGCTTTGATTAAATTAATATTCTATGTTGCAACGGGAATATTTCACCCATAGGTGAAGAAGAGTCATATTATATTAACATAGAGTTACGACTCCCATAGTGCTATGATTTTCTATGGAACAGGGGCCAGCTCTATAAATACCTCATTGACAGCGACGACCATGATGATAAAGGCGATGACTTTGAAGATGTGTATCTCGGTGAATCTCCACAGGAACACGGACACAGAGCCCCACACACCGCTGGCAACGGCCCACAGCTTGAAGAAGCATAACGTCAACCGACGGCGCCATCCTGCCGAAAATATAAATAAAATAAAATAAAATAAAATAAAATAAAATAAAATTTAAAAAAATAAAATAATAAAAAAAATAAAATAAAATAAATTAAATTAAATTAAAATAAAATAAAATAAACAAATTAAAAAAAATATAGATCAAAATAATGGTTTTAGTGTCCATTTTAGGATGTTTACAAAAAGAACAGGAATTAATAGTATGCTCTTTGACTGTCCCACAAGGGAACATATAGAAGACTTCAATGGAAACAACCTGAAACTTGTAATCAGCATGTCCTTCTGAAGCATCAGTGGTGTATACTTACGTCTGGATTTCCGACTGAGGTCCGTTTCCGTGTCGGTGGTAGCGCCGGCCTCGTCCGTGGTGTAATCCATGTGCGACGGTTCCTGCTGCTCCTCACGTCTGCAACACATCCAGTACATATGCTACACACATTGGAGAAAACTTAAGAACTTGTTATCAGTTCACTTAAAAGTAAGGACTGACTGTTATATTTTCTACATTCATTGACATTGTGGTATAATTATTATTATTATTATTATTATTATTATTATTATTATTATTATTATTATTATGAACAGAAGAACCGATGAGCAAACCGTATGAATACACTAATTTCTTTTTAATCAAAGTATGAATGAAATGATATAGGGTCACGTGGAGCAATCAGACTGTAGATAATTCACTGTAGATTTATTTATGTCTTATTGAGTCTGATCTTGAACAAAGCGTTTTTCATTAATGTCTCTTTCAGCATCCATTCTTGCAATGGACTTTTGAATATTAACCTTCTCATGCCTTAAACGTGCCAAGGCAACTTAGTTTGTATACTTCCCAGGGAGTTGAGAAGGTGAAATAACAGGCATGGCAACCGAAAATTATGATTTCAGCGGAAAACAAGCTTAGGGTTCGGGGCACCCAAAGTGAAATCGACCACTGGATAAAACATTCTGTCGTTATGCAGAAAATTGCCATGCTTGAATTACCGGTAAGTGTAAACTTATCCATTGACAGCGGCAATAACTTAGCACTATGAGTAGGCTTTTGAGAGTGGACTTGGCACAATATATACAGTGCTCCCTCGATATAACGCCCTTCGATGCACAGCGGATTCGGATACAACGTGGCGTCCAACGTGGACCCCCATTTTTAAAAGTAAAAAATAAAAGATTATATTCGTTGATATAACGCTGGTATTATAACGTGGGTGGCATGTCATGGACCCCAAATTCAGCGTTATATCGAGGGATCATTGTACATGTGAATCAGTACAGGACTTACTTGTATCGGTTGAGCGCGGACATGCGGAGGAAAGGACTGTGGAAGTAGTGCGGGACTTACTTGTATCGGTCGAGCGCGGACATGCGGAGGAATGGACTGTGGAAGTAGTGCACCTGGAGGATGACCACGATGAGGAAGCTGGTCGGCGTCAGCAGCTTGATGAACAGTCCTGTGATGTCGTATTGCTGCAGGCCCATGTCCGACAATCTGCAGACCAGGGGGAAGTGAAAGTGAAAGTGAAAGTACAGCAATGTATACATGGCAAAGATTAGGGATTGGTATAAATTATACTTTTGTAATAACATATTTATTTACCAGTAACCAATCAAATTGGCTTCGACTTCGTGTCAACCAATGCCTGCCGGTATTTGTTCATGTTCAATGATGTTTTATACAACTTGTTTCTTCACCATTTATCATTATAATTTTCTAGAGAATAGTACACTGTTGGCAGATGCCAAATTATTATAAAAATAAGTATTTGTATTTTTCAATGTTGAATAAAAATCGGAACAGTGTATCTTTAAACCATGGAATCAAATAACTGTGGGCTTATTTGTGGGACAATGCTGGACAACGCGGGACAACGTACGTTTCGTTGGAGAGGCCGGTTACGTCGCGCCAGTAGGCGGGGAACTGGGAGAACTGGTAGGTGTAGATGATGATGAGGACCAGCATGGAGTAGACCGTCACCACCCACCAGAACAGGTACATAGCGCCACGCCACACCGTGAACGACAGCTGTGTGACAACGACAACGGGGAGAAGGTACATGAAACAGCCCACACATGAGGAATTATTGAAGAAAAACATCACAATAACATATTTAATTCTATGTTCATATTCATTTTGTGACAGATAAAATTTTGTCACAAAATAAATAATTAAATAAATAGTATTCTATGCCTTGAAATTACACTAGATTGGTATGTCATTATGAAGATTAAACTAAGAATAAACATATCTCAGTAATGTTTGATTGATTGATCAATGTGTTGCATAATGTCGCTGCAAACTCATCTCTTCAAAATCTGTTATATAATATTCCTAAGCCTCAATTATTGTTTGTTTGTTATTTATCCGATTTTAAATCTGTATATAATGTAGTGCTTTTGAGCACGCTGTCAATAGTGTGGAATAAAGCGCTTTATAAGTAGCAGTGTTATTATTATTATTACATTTCATTGGGTAGATAGATTTTAGCATTTCGACAATTTTTTGTCAAACCAATGTTTCGTCACATTTCATCGCGCCAATATTTCGTCACACTCTCATCATGGCTCTACTCACCTGGAAGGCGATGATGAAGATGAGGAAGAGGAACATGTAGATGATGCGGTAGACGACCACTTCCTGCACTGCGATGGCCAGCATGATGGCGGCCACCACAAACACCCAGTACTTGCACAGCACCACCTGGAGGTAATTACCTACAGGGGAGGCAACTCTCAAATGTTACAAACTACAAAATGTCTTTGCTATGTACATGTATACAATTTGATCCAATATTTGTTGTGACATTTATAAAATTACAAAAGGGTGTCGTGACAGATATAAAATTACAAAAGGGTGTTCTATAATAATTTGGGGCCAGTGCTACAGGGGAATTGCAAAACTACATGTAATAATTCTATGAATATATGCATCCATGTGTAAGTAGTTAAAGACTCTTATCTCATAGTGCTACGATTGTTTTGTCGAACAGGACACTGGCCCCGAGATTAGGACACTTTTTGAGTATGATTTCATGCTCAAGCTCAAAATTTACACAACGTTTTATGAATAAAAACGTTGAGTTGAGCAGAAAATCGTACTCAGAAAAGTTTTGTAATCTCGGGGTCTGATGAATAAATGAGGAATTTTCTAAATGGTCAGCAATCAAGGGAAAGAATTATAAATATGGGGATATTTTCTATGCATAGTGTCAATACATACGGTATATTTGACTAATGCTGGAATATTTCTGTACGGTAACTATGGGGACAAGACATATAAATTTCACATCACATCAGAATTATTGTGATTTGCGTGTACATGTAAAACATTATTATTGAATTAATTACATTTGTAATAAAATGAAAAGAAATAATTTAAATAAAGATTATTATTGAAAAAAACATGTTATTATTGTCATTTCATCATTATTACTCAATTTACTCACAAGACAAAAAATTCACACAACACCAATATTAGACTGCTAACTAACGCAAACATCTAATCATGTAATACGTTTCTTTTTTAAAAAGAAACATTTTTAAACACATTTGGGGCAAGTTGTTCGAAGTGTTCAGTTAACCTTCTCCCTGCTCAATAAAATCAAAGTGTTCTATTTCTGCATGTGATCAGGCAACTTAATTCGCCTTCAGCAGGCACAGGGTTAAGCCTTATTGGTCCGTTAAAGGTAGCTGCCTTCATAGGGTATAGTACACGCTTAATGGCACGTTAAGATAACCAGACTTCAAACAACCGGCCCCTGAACGTCAAAATTATTATTAGATACTGACAAGTAATTTTTCATAACAGCCTCAAAATTATACTATCGTACCATCCTTAAACAAAGGGACATAACAAAGAATCTAGGCACAAACAGAACTGAAGCAGTTCCTACCTATCATCTTCATGGAATTGCTATCGTAGCCGTCGACATTGTCCGTCCCAAGTGGAAGATCTGTAAAGCCGTGCAACGTAAACATATCGGAGGGTGAGTAACAATGCAAGCCAAGAGAGACACAGAGAGAGAGCTAGATAGAAATACATCAACTATACACGTATATGTACGATGCACTGGATCGAGACCATCACAGAGTAGACATACAGGGCTCTGGACTAACATATGCCCGACGTACAGGGGCAAGTTAAATTGTACTGCGGGTAACCTACTTTTTAACATTTTGCACCTTTGATGCCTGTTAGTCTAGAGCCCTGGACATAGGGTAATTTTTAACAAATAATGCTGGGTGTTTTTAATAACTAGGATTATCAAATATGGAGGATAGTAAACAACTGACCAGCAAAACAAGGATTTGTATAATGGATCATGAAACGATTTGGTTTTAAAAACGTTCTGGTAATTGGCCAAAAATGTTCCTTTATATTCCAAAACATTGTCTGTGGTGAAAGTTGAACGTTTATACTGGTACTGTGATGGTCTAGATTCAGGTTATTCCCGGATTTCTGAATCCGATTAATAGTTCTTCACACTCATAAAATCATATACAATCTATCACGTATATTCTTGGTTAGTATTGGAGGGGAAATAATCAATTATGATGACAATGAAGATTATGATGATGATGATGATGATGATGATGAAGATGATGACGACGATGATGATATTAATTACGATGACGATGATAGTGATGATGAAGATTTGATGAGTGAAGATGAGACCGACAACAATGATGAAGCAAATGACAACATGCACCTACTACTGCTATTACCTGCATAAAATATGTTTTGGGTCTTTTGATGGCAGCTTATTATTATCTTCAAAACTATGAGCATTAATTTGGAGTGCTTGTTTGAAATGATACTCGCAGATTTTCAATAATAAAATGTTCAGAAAAACAAATATTTTGTAAGAATATCTTTGACTTTTTTTTAATGAGGTGACTTCCTGATAAATAAACGTACTAACAGGACATTTCGATCATATGATTTGAATTGACGATATTTGGGCATGAATCCATTATTGAGTAATTCTATTTCCAGAACGTTGCTTGATGTGTAAATAATTACCGAAAATGTATTCATTAATATTTAACTATTCATAAGATGATCACATTAATTTTGACAATAGTTTAAATTTTGTCTGTGAGTGAGTGAATATGGAGTTTAACGTTGCTACGGAAATCTTTTACCCATTTGCGACAAAATATTTGACTGGTATGATATCGAAATATTCATAAATAAATTATATTTCAGATGTAATGATATTGGCAGTTAGTACATGGACCGATGACATGTTACTAGTATTATACACATTTATATAGCGCAAATATGCAGAATAACTGCTCACATATTTATGGGGAAACAGGTGAACAATGTTATAGGTTTTAGTATCATAAAACAATTACAAAAATACGACATTATAAATTCACAAATATTATTTACCATCAAAACATTATTTACCATCAACATATTATTTACCAATTATTATTTACAATGAGAAACAAATTAGTCGATAAGTGTAACTTTAACGAAATCTTAACGACAGCCATCAAAATCTTCCAATTACACCCTACACAGAGCATCTCTAAACACGACACTCTACTACCCGGGTAACCACAATCCCCGACTACAATTATCTATCTACTCTCACAACATATCCAGAGAAATATTCATGTCACATCCCCGATTGAGAAGCGACCGAAAAACATTGCTCCTTTCCCAGGGCAAACATGAATATATCTCACTACACACAAACTCCACCGGTTCCAGACTCTCAGAGAGACAGGAACCAGTCTACACGCGGAATACAGAAGTATATGGTATATCTCACTGAGGAAATCTGTAAAGGACGTCTTCTTCACGGCACCGGATCCGTCGACTGGTTCCAGCGGCATGCCGCTCTGCTCGTTTGGTGCGTTCTTCTCGCGCATGAACTGCCGTAGCGTCAGCCAAAAGAACAGGGTGTAGAACACCTAGGAAGGGAGACAACTCTATGTTAGAGCCAGAGCAATGAATTGTCCTACTATAGTACTACTAATAATTTAATATAAAAAACACCAACAGACACAAAAAAAAACAATAATAGGTACTGACAAAACCAAGGATGATAACTGCATTGCCACTCTACAGTCAGTGCATCCTATCAATATCGCGTCAGAAAG
>JAVCKZ010052486.1:0-17343 GCA_034780755.1 Lepetodrilus elevatus
GTGCAGGACTGACGTGTGGTTACAGAGGGGGGAATAGTTGTGCTGGGTGCAGGGCTGACGTGTGGTCATAGATGGGGGAATAGTTGTGCTGGGTGCAGGGCTGACGTGTGGTCACAGAGGGGGGAATATTTGTGCTGGGTGCAGGACTGACATGTGGTCACAGAGGGGGAATAGTTGTGCTGGGTGCCTCACACACTGTCTTGTACAGTCTAGCATTGAGTCTTGTGGTACTTTCACTGTATACAGTCTTGCTATACAATTTCACCGACAGTCTTATACGGTCTAGCATTCAGTCTTGTGGTACTCTCACTATAGTATATTGCTAATACAGTCTCAGTCTAGCATTCAGTCTTGTTGTACTCTCAATATACAGTCTTGTTATGCAGTCTTGCTGACAGTCTTGCTATACATTCTCACTGACAGTATCGTCGCAAATGGATGAAAGATTCCCACAGCGACGTTAAACTCCATATTCACTCACTCGCTGACAAGGACAGTCTCACTGACAGTCTTACTATACAACATCTAACAGTACACAGTGTTACAGTACACAACTCTCCGCTATACAGTTTCACTGAGACAAGCCGTCTCCATAGATCAGTGCCAGATTACGTCCAATTGATAGACAACTAAGTGAACTCGGATCACCTCTCGATCGCCAGACCTCGGATATCTCGGATATCTCACATTATCCTCAGCCCAAGGTCCGATCAATTAGCAATATGTGGCTATCGGATATGAATCAGAATCATTTCCAGCTTTTGAGAATGTTGTGTACATTAGTGTGATTACTTTATAGAAGAATGTGCATAATGTTGTCTATTTATGACAGATCTGTGAGTCGCGTCTATACTTGCACTTGTTTATGTTAGCTTGTTGTCAGGTTAATACATTCAATAGTAACATTGGAGTGGAAATATTATGTATCATATACCAGGAATATTATTACCTTTTTCCTGATTGGTTAACACAAGGTGCTCCTTTTGATTGGCTAAAAGAAAAAGCTATTGCCCTGACAAATAATTATTTATATTAGCAATATACCAGTGATCGAAATTAACACTAACCCGCTAGCCATTTCTCCCATTTCTCCCAATGCTAAAGGTATCATAAGGGCGAGTAGAAATTCATAACATTTGTTATTTGTATCACTATTTGAGCTAGTAAGTTTTAAAATTAGTTTCTATCACTGCAATACTCAACTGCACCCAAGGATATTTAAACTCCCATTTGTGCATTATCATTGGAGGTCCGGGGTATTCCAGTACAATATGTTTCACTTGCCAATTATCCCATTTACAATGGCGACTAATCCTGTGTATGGGAGTACAGATTGTATCGTCACCTTAATGTGATATGCATCCTATCACTCATCTAGTTTGGGGATTATTTCCATTGTATTACAATACTGATTATGCTACTGCCATCAAGATATGGATTCATATCAGCACTTAAAAAGTATGTTGTTGAGTACCATTGTGGGGCAAATAGTAGATACAATAGTGTCTTTGTGCCCTGAACTTTGTAGAGCAATGCTTGGAATTGCCTAAAAATAACAGTAAATTATTTATTGCTGATTTGACTACAACTTTTACTTATGAGATATTATTCCAAATGTCGGCGCCTATACTACACCGCTACAACGTAAAGCATTAATTATTCCATTTTCTTTTTTTAAAACCGTAGTACAGTACCGGTCTTCGTTGTCACAGTTTCTCCACTTACCGGTCAACTTTTAAACCAATACAGATTTCCTACTATATATACTTGAACTCCATAAATGATTGATCTGATGATCCGGTTGTTTCGCTTACCAGTCAGATTTTAGCAACAACGGAAGTGTCCGGTATAACAGGGTCTGATCTATCCACTGATCTTTACAAATTTTAGGACAATTCCTTAATTTTGTATTGTTTATAATTCTAATTTACTAGTTGAAATAGCAATACCACAAACTATCTCTTCTGAACATGCTGGTTGATGAAAGTAATTATTAAGTTATTAAAGTTTATTTACCATGTTTATTAAACATGCCAAGATTGTATTGATGTTATATATTATGGCAGCATATTGTTTACTGTATCATAATAACTGTTGAAATATATAAAAAGGAAGTTTTGATAGGTTATTAGTTTGTCAGCGTTACACATAGTTTTTCATATGTACGCAATGACAGTGCCACTCAGTAATACAAGGTGATGCAATGCCTATTAACACAACTACTGAAGGCTGGGGCTATCTCCAATTAGAAAACCAAAGGGCTGCAAACATTTTCTGTGGTGTAGATAAACAAATCAATCAGGTAAAGTAAAGTGTAGGCAACCACTAAAGACTGAAGCTATCTTTTAAACATTTAATTATTATTTTTTAATTGGGGTTAAAATTAGAGCCGCTCTCATGATTCTTTCACTTATATCATGGCTTGTCAGTTTAGGGCAGGAGGAAACCCACAACATCCGTAGCACTGAATATTGCAATAAACCTGAGAACCAGTTGGTACTGAGAGACCAAGGATGATAACTGCATTGACATGGTACAGTCAGCACATCCTATACCAATATCACATCAGAAATACCTTTCGGGAACATTGTCATTGATGCCTTAGCTCCTGGCTCTGAAGTCCACATGTTCTACCATTGCGCTACCACCAGAACCCTATCTCCAATTAGAAAACCAAAGGGCGTGGAACATTTTCCATGGTGTAGATGAAGAAATCTATCAGGAAGTAAAGTGTAGGAGCATTCCTAGATGTCAGGGCGTGTGGAGGAAGAAGAGGAGAAGTGTTGGAGGAAGTGATGACAAGGTTCTCAGGGACGCTGATAGCCAGGAATTGCCTGATGAATCTGCTGTTGTTGGAGCTCTGTGGTTGGTGGAGGGCCTGACATAGCACAGCATCTGTGTGATGACGACAGATAACATTAGAAATCTCGTAGATAATAGCAAATTTAATTATAGATTAAATTAAGATCATCCCTTTTATCTACATGACCTAGCAGTGATATGGGTGAACTAATCTTGAAACTAACTCTACAATTCAAATATAAATAAAAAGGAATTTATTTTTATTTTATAAACAATATCTAGCTATTATCATGACGTTAAACTCCATAATCACTCACTCAGCACGATAATATTAAATTCTAGAGATATTGAAAGGAACTATCAGTTACAGTACGCATGAGAATGATGCCTGTAGCACAGACTACCACAGGTACAATGATCCAGTCGTTACCTTCTATCTCCACATCTAGTAAAACCATCTCAGATTTTACCACATAATTATATATTGATGATGCTACAGATTGATGTTACCATATCTAGGAATGCTACCACAAATAGGTCAATGCTACCACAGATTGGTGTTTCAATTCTAGCAATGCTACCACAAAAGGTGGATGCTACTACAACATATCTAGTGGATGCTACCACAGATAGAGTGAGATTACCTTACCACAAAGATTGACATTAAAGTCACAAAGAGTGATATTATTTTATCACAAAGATTGGCATTACCTTACTGTAGCCGGGTGTGATATAAGATGCTCCTACTGGTCTTGGCCAGCGGGGTTACCCCTTTGGCTCAGTCGGTAGAGCGTTGGACTCATAATCCAGCAACTCGGGTTCGAATCCCAGGGTGATCGGAATGATCCTCTGTTACATTACCACAAAGAGTGACATTACCTTACCACAAAGAATGACATTACCTTACCACAAAGAGTGACATTACCTTACCACAAAAAATGACATTACCTTACCACAAAGAGTGACATTACCGTACCACAAAGAGTGACATTACCTTACCACAAAGAAATGACATTACCTTACCACAAAGAGTGACATTAAATTACCACAGATAGAGACATTACCTTACCACAAAGAGTGACATTAAATTACCACAGATAGAGACATTACCTTACCACAAATACTTAGATTTTCCTGGCATTACCATGACAAGAAGTAATCCGATGACACCAGCATTGTCGAGCCTACCATACTGACAGTGATCTCTCTGCTAGCTCTACAACAGCCCATGCCTCAAGAACCGAAGTCTTCCAATGTTATCCACAGTGCTGTGCCGAGTGTCTGTGTATCTCCTTACCCACGTGTAAGAAGACCTTCTGGAAATATTATGAAAGAAATGTAATCCTATGTTCTGGACCATTTCCCACTGAAAGGAAGATTGCCGGAAGAACAGCGTGGTTCGGATTCACAGGATGCCTCTGATGTATGGAGTTGTGGCTCTCGGCTTCGGGAACATCTCGCTGGTTGTATTTGGGACGAGTTATGCAGTAGTTGTTACTGCTAGGAATGAGAATGAATGGGGGTGGAGAAAAAACGTGGCTTGGAAGAAGATGTCACTGGAAATTGAGCGATTTGGCGAATATTTTGTATATTACCTGGAGCGTAGCTGCCTACGCAGACTCCTAGCTAACTATTTTTGTTACCAAAATATCATGCAGTTACAATACTGGCAAATCCACATTAAAATACCCTTAGCTATGCACCTTATTGCTTTGTATATGGGTGGTAAAATGTTATTACCTTTGTACAGTATTCTTTTTACAGAGAAAATTTTATTTATTTTTAATATCAATTTTCCAATTTTCCAAATTAATGTTTTTCCATAAATATTGCTCTCATCAGGTGACTAGAATTGAGTTCTTGATAGTGATGTGGATGTAATTTGTTGGTATTCATACATTACAATTATCAGCATCAGCAATGGTTCCCAGGTCTTACTGTAACAGACAGATTTTATGAGCTCCTCTCACCATAAACAGACAGCCGCCAGCCCACAGAGATACTGTTGAAAGCAGCATTAACGTCCACACCACTTGATGCCTCACTTTGTTTGGAACTCTACACATACGGCTTCAATTTATGGATGCTCTTAAAATATATAAGAAGTAAAAGTAAAGTCGGTTTATGAGTGCAGCTGAGGGCTATTAAAACACATTTTTGACCTCTAGGAACGTCCATATCCACAGTGCATTGTTACTCTCGTTATTTTGGTACATACTGTTACTCTGATGTATTGTTATTATGGTACTGTGCTACTGTGGTACACTGATTCTATGGTTATTCCAGAATACTGCTATAAGATATTACTCTGGTACAATGCTACTCTGATGCCGTGATGCACACTGTTACACAGATGCACCATGTTACTATGATGACATGATGCACACTGTTACACAGATGCACCATGTTACTATGATGACATGATGCACAGTGTTACACAGATGCACCATGTTACTGTGATGACATTATGCACAGTGTTACACAGATGCACCATGTTACTGTGATGACATGATGCACATTGGTACTCTGATGCACAATGTTACTGTGATGACATGATGCACATTGGTACTCTGATGCCCTGATGCACACTGTTATTCTGATGCACACGGTTACTGTGATGACATGATACACAATGTTACTCAAATGACCTAATGCACACTGGTACCCCTTTATTAAATAAGGAAGGAAAACCATCATATCCAACTCCATTACCAGTGATTAAAACAACATGTCAGGGGTCTCATGATGCCATAAGATGTTTTCTGATAACCTGATTTACTTGAAATTAGTTGTCAATATGCCAGTACGTCTTAGCACAAGAAACACACACTCACAATTTGCACCTGGAAAAGATTACAGTGGCACATTTTTTTCCCGGTCAGATATTGTTGTTACATGTCTGGGCTGTGTTTCCTCTTGACATTAAAAATCTGGTGCTGCTGACCTAATGCCATTATTAAGTTTCAAGTTCGACATGAAAAAACGACATTTAGAAAATATTTGCAGTAATTCTTTGAATGGAGCTTGAGGCAATTGTTTTACTATGTGATATTTCCTACGAAGCGTTTACAAGTATTGATGCTCGATATATATATTCAATGAGACATTTAAAAATTATTATTCTTACCCATAAGGGCAAGCATATGCCGTTTCGTAATATAACCAAAATTATGTCACTCGGGCATACATCTGATACGAAATGGAAGCTCGGTTAGTATCCTATAATTATTAAATTGTGAAGAGTGGAGTAGTTAGTGCTGCAGACCACAAAGCTGAAAGTTCTATGTTCAAATCCTATTTTGGTGCCGGGTGGTATATGGTGGTTTTTTTTGTAAAGTATTTCAACAATTAGAAAACTCAGAGTCTGTGTATTTATATCATAGACAAGAAAATCATTGATGTTGTTTGTTGCATAGGAGTGAAATATTCCCACAGTGGCGCAGGGATGTAAAGCATTAAATCAATCAATCAATCATTGTATATTGCTGCACTGACTCGACTTAGTGCACTCATCATTCCTGGTTCATGTGTACCAACCATGGCTGATGAAGCTTTCTGTAGAACATTGTTATTTCAGCTTCTCCTCCTACTAATGACATGTTGTGTAGATTTCATGAAACTATTATTGAAAGGTTGTTTACGCCATAACTTTTTCATATATCTCACTTACGTTAAAAGCTAGTCGTTTCTTATTTCTATAATGTTATCCCCACCTGAATATACTGAATTTCAGAATTATGCAATTTTATGGTTTAAAAAAAATAATATTTAGTGTTAATATTTTAAAACAATATTTATTTGAAAAGTCGTTTATGTGTGAAATATTCCCACTGTGGTATAATGTGTTAACCCTCTCCCTGCTGGATTAGACACAGGTACTGCTCTTTGGGGCATATCTGGTTGCCTCCAGTAGGAAGGTTAATTCATTAATTCATTATTTGAAAGCTTCCAGGATTCATGATCAGCCAACTAATAACAGGACGACATGGTAGACACTGAACGCATTGTAGAAAATTTTATGTTCACCTGAATGTGATAGATTGCAAGAACTAGCAGCAGGGCGAACTTTAACTCATTGAAATAAAACGGAAGCTTGAAATTCCTCCCTAACACTGCCGTTCTGAAGTACGATAATCAGAGATCGTGTAACAAACAATTAATCACAGCTTCACCAGTTTAAGATAATACCATATTTTTTTCACCAGTTCTCTCCATTCTTTAAATTTACTACTGAAATTCTTCAAGGCAGACTTCTTATCAATTTATCGGTTTATAAATAACAACCAATGCAAGAATAACATCACGATTGCTCCTTGGGATGGTTTTTCTCTGTCTAGATTCCCGCAGCGACGTTAAACTCCATATTCACTCACTCACTCACTCTGTCTAGTGTGAATGTGTTGAGTTGGTACTTAGCGTGATTTGTGAAGGTAAGAGTTGTCACTTTGTATCTTTGCTATCTGGGCTAGTGATCAACATTCAAGTTAATACTTATTAAAATATATCTGGTGTCTGACTTGGAGGGTTATTTTTACGTTAGGCAGCGGTCTAGCCCAAGAGCTTATGATTAGATAATTAATGCCAAAGTGGCACTCACCTTTTTTTCTACATATGCCAGTCCAATTTGATTACTCATTTTATAAATTTCCTTTTTTTTCTTTTCTCAAATTGTTGAATTATCGAAATGTCAGAAGATTTTATTTTTATATCATTCTCTTATCATCAGCTGATCATGCTGATAATAAATAATATATCATGGTAAAATAATCATATTTTTCAAATAAAATACAGAATATTTCGATGCTTACTCCATAACACTCAAATAGTCCCTTTTCAATTATTCTGCGTTTTCATTAGAATTATCTTCATTTTATCGATTTGATATATATATTTAATATGTGTTTGTATTTATCATGATAGTCATAGAAAGAGGCCTGGAATAATTAATCTGTCCTGAAAAAGCTGCTAAAAATGTGTATCTTCCCATACCAGAAGTATATCTTCCCATACCAGATGTATATCTTCCCATACCAGATGTGCTGTGAATTCTAATGTGTGATAAATCAACCAGATGGTCTTCAAATTCTCGTGGGACGTTCCACATTATCCTTCTACAGTATCCAGTATTTATTTAAATGCAGCCTTACAACACCTTCTGTACATTAAACGTTTTACAATACGGTTTTCTCGAATCAGAAACACGACCGAATCAGAAACACAAGCGACCGAATCAGAAACACAAGCGATGTCTTATTACCGCCGGGGTTAATGTTCCCACAATGGCAACCCTAGCGTCATGATAGCAGACAGGTGCAAGGGGCTGGAACAAGTCTATTCACAAACACCATTTGTACATCCAGGAAAGCGATTAGAGCAAAGCGATACGACTGAGTCTCAACCGAGGCACATGGTGATTTGCAAGGTAGAGGCTTGAAGCATGCTGATTGTTTATCAGTTTAGCTGCACAAGTAGCATCCCAGTTCTTATTTCCCTGTGTACCTTGCTTCCAGCCTCGCGCCCAGGAATAGCCGTTGGCGCTCGCCGTTTCTTCTCACCGATTCCGGTGGTTATCGGAAAGATTTATCGTATTTGAGATTTACAGGTACCAATTTGGATTAATACGAGCTACACAAATGGTTTTACTTTCGTATTTCTTTTAATTTTGGAGCGAGAGCCATTGTTTATGCGTTTTGTTGCCGTCTCAGTGACTGATGCAGTGATAGTGACTGCGGGGGATAAAATATCTGCTTCCATGACGGAATTCAGCTGCCATTTATTTGATTCCCGTGAAATTATTCCTTCTCACATTTCGATCTAATAGTTTTGTCCGTGTTTTTCATTTATGGGTTCAGATTTTGATTTGATTTTATGAATATTACCTGTTCATTGAAATAGGAATGATGAAGTTTATTAGATGACTTAGATCAGTTGTTGAATGATCTTCATAATGGAACATGCAACTTACAATCTCCATCTGTTTTGTGAAACAATGCTTCTACAAATAGCAGACAGTGTCATAAAACCATGTAGAATGTTAAGACTTTTATACAAAGTCAATATTCATTGTGACCATATCGTAAGGGTATCACACCTTTGATAGCTAGTATGATAAATGTATCAATATACTTAGATCCCTCATCAAACAAGTACAACTGTGTATGTCCTTTGGCACACTGTTCTGTTGGATTCATCGGTACATTGTTCTGTTCATTGGCACACTGTAGGTCTCATTGGCGCTCTTGGTCATCATGGTGAAGAACATGCAATGCCATCATTATTTTCATGACTCATTTCAATTTGATTCTAGTTTATTTCCTGAAGTGGCAGCTAAACTTCTAATGATTAGTCATGTGTTCGTGGCTGTCTGCACATGCTAAAGGGTGGACGTTCTTACACATGCTGCAGGGTGAACACAAGCAATGCACAGGATGGTCTTGTAGGTTATCATCAGCTCATGTTCTGTCAGACCTACAGGCAGTCACAGGCTTATCCTCTCCATGTATGACATGCACGGAACATGTACGTCTAGCTTACTTACACACAGCCACAGGTGGGACGTAAACTACAGGTGTCGCTGGCGACCTTTGACCTCCAGGTGTGTCACATTGATTCTTCGTTGCACATTAAGCTTGTCGGATGTCAAAGAAAGCAATTGCTTTGTTTGGGTGACACAAGATTTAATGCATCACCTGTACTTGTAAACATCATCAATCGCTGTGTAGGACTGGGTTTAGTAGATTTGGAATATGCGGGAAATGAAGATATTCATTTAATAATAATAATAATAATCATAATATTTCTATTTATAATGTGCTAAATTAATTCTTGAGAGCATGATAAAAGAGTGCAATTATTTCCACAGTAGGTTAATTAGTTATCCTGGATCTGTACCATGTCCATCCTGGTAATCATCCTTGGTCTATCAGTACCAGCTGGTGCTCACAGGTTTTCTGCTACTGATGTTGTGGGTTTCCTCCTGCCATAAACTGACAAGCTGTGATATAAGTGAAAGAATCTTGAATGGCTCTAAACCTCAATTCTAAAATTTAATTTTTTTTTTTTTAATCTTAGAACGAATTAACTTGTCTTTGTACCTCACAAGCCAAGGTTCTCTGCCTGAGTGAATAAAGGTTCCGTTCTGTTCTGTTCTAAGAGAACATTGATTCCATTATTCAAAGTGTTGATTCCATTGCAAGGTAAAAATTGTGAATCATGGGTTTAAAAATATCTAGGCCTATTCCTGTATATCTTAATAGCTCCATCATGTGCATCATACTATCTTGTTCAGGATGATACAAACCGGATGCTACAACTGAAAGAACCACAGATACAATCTTGCACATCTACTTCGTATGTAGCAACCTGGGTTTTGTTTTGATCGCCACCTGATAATATCTGCTACTTAGCGAGGCTCAAAGGGGAGAGAACTCATCCACAACACTTGACACCTCTCGTACTTCCTGATTACCCAGCACAACTGTTGCTAATTAACTCTGACACATTCCAGGTAATCCCCAAAATGAGCAATGCTTCAAGCTAACCGTATCACTTTTCACGTTTCCCTTTCCAAATCGACATGAAAGAGCGTGCACCTTGTAGAGCAGATGGCTAATTGTGTTACCTATATCAAGCATAAGTTTGTCAATGTTCACCATAGTTTTTTTCCCCTCGTTAATCATGTTACCTGTTGGGTGTTTTCAAAACATGTTTAACCGGTCACGACTCCGACAAGGATCAATAGTGTGTGATGGTGGCCAACAGGGTGATGTTTTGAGCCCTATCCTTTTACCAATTGCTAGTGAAAACTCTGAATATCCATGGTTTATTCCTGTTCTATGTTTATATATCTGGCATTACTCAACTTTTTAATATGTTGTGTCATAACAAACTCATCCTCAGTTCGGTATAGCTGTGCACACTGCCACCACAGTTTGAGAAGTTTAAACAAAATTGTATAGTACTCATGATACTAGAAACAGGATATATAATCAACTGACCAACACATGGATATTTGTATATAATAATAATAATAATAATAATCATTAATAATAATAATAATAATAATAATAATAATAATACATGGCAGCATCAATTTTCACAATATTGATAGGATGCGCTGTCTGTACCTCAGTTATCATCCTTGGTCTGTCAGTACCTTGTTTGCAGGTTTACTGTAACATTCAGTGCCATGAATGTGCGGGTTTCCTCCTGTCCTAAACTGACAAACCATGATATAAGTAAAATAATCCTGAAAGCAGCTCTAATCCCCAATTCAAAAACAAAATAAAATAAAATACATATTTTTTTCTTTATGGAATGGACATTTTTTAACCTATTGCATTTAATATAAATTATACTTCTTTTTAATTTTGTTTGTTTGTTTGTTTGTTTTATAACGTGATTTCGTGTGTTTCAGATTATATGGATGGTGCCGACTGCGGTGACAGGAAGCATTTAGGAGGAGCGACAGTGTATTCACATTCACGGAGCGATGCCAGTTACTATAGTGTCGACTTGGAGTGTCGTATGACCTTTATAGCTGAAAATGATGACTGGAGGTTAATGTTGCGCATTCTAGACTTGGATATACCTGATAGGACAGAGAATGGGATTTGCAACGATGCTTTATATGTGTACGATGATAGTGATATTTATACAAGAGCCATGGTGAGTAAATCTTTATTTTTATATATATTTTTTTAATTCACATAAATAGCTCAGTGGAAGAGTGTCAGACTCCACAGCTAAAGAGTGAGTTCAAACTCTCCCTATGACCCAAACTTACATTTTCAACATGATCATGATGGCATGTTTTGTCTGTACCAGCCTCATCGCAAATGGGTGAAAGATTCCCGCAGCGAATTTAAACTCCATACTCACTCACTAAACTCTATACCAGCCCCAAAGCATTTGTTATTCTTGGTTCGTCAGTACCAGCCAGTGTTCATAGGTTTACTGCAACACTCTTGGCCATAGGTGTTGCAGGTCATTTTATCATAAACGGTCAAGTTGTGATATGAGCAAAATCGTCTTGATGTCCTAGACACTATATTGTATGTTAACCTGCCTGGTACAGGTCTGTAATCAAGCATAGTGCATGTCAAAGTGTGCCCATGTGTATCTTCTTTAAGTCAACAGTTAATCATAACCGTGACGTGTCAAATCCCCATGCATGGAAGACTTTTTTCAACATGCGCAATATCCATGGCGTACAATAACACTGCAAGATATAGTAGTAGCTTTCAGCATGATTTTATTCCTGCCAACTAATGGACAAATATGATCTTCATAGTCGCACTTTCATCACACACATTTAAATGTGTTTTACTAGCAAACCTCATTCATTTTTCTTTTCACTGAACCCTAAATAAAATCCACAAAGTTTCTCTTCGGCTTGTCGGGTTTTAACATTAATTGATTTGTTTGTTTGTACCCTCTTTCCGTGTCCACTAGGATATTTACTCAGTTCGCATGGCGACTTCCACGCAATCAAGTAAGGAAATTCTCACTAAATCATCGCGATTATTATCACCGCAAGTTTCAAATTTATTGGCAAGTCTTCCTCAGGGATTTACCCAAAATAAATACGTCGTTTACCTACCAGAAAAATGATGAAGATTTCAGGAGAAAAGCATTAACTCGTAGATAGCGTCGGCAGACAATGAAGTTGTGCATGGGGTGATCTGTAAACTCGGCAGTCTCACGCAACTAATTTAACCCAATCTCGGGCCCTTTGTGTGTATGTGCTATAGTCTCTCCATCGGCAATGCAATGCAGTAAGGATGGCACTTATCACGAAAAGATCTTAACCTATCGGCTCTATTGTGTATGCTCCGTCACATTTCCCATTATTTCCCTACTATCCAGCCTGCGCCTCATTAACAGAACATTAGTTCAACTGTAATAAAATGTATCGATCCGGGCAGGCAGGTCTGGATTGCATTTAAATTCCAGAAAAACCTTGGGATTCGGTGCACATCTATTTCGAGAACTGTACAAGGAGGAGGGAAAGCTTTTATACCTTGATCTTATTTGGCCATAAATTGTTCGCCCCCTCCCCCATCCCATTTGAATTGCCCCCACCCATTTATATTGCCCCCTACCCAACTGTATCCCCCACCCATCCCTATTCGACCCCTACCCCCCATTTATAGCACCCATACACATTTTTTCTTTCCCCCACCCATTTATATACCCCTTCCCCATTTACATACCCCTTCCCCATTTACATTGCCCTTCCACCCATTCATATTGCCACTCCACACATTTATATCCCACCCACCCATTTGCATTGCCCCCCCTACCCATTTATATTGCCCTCCCTCCCCCATCTTCCAGGTATAGACAAGAGCCTGCTCGGGTCTATTTACACATGCAGCTATGCGTGTTCGACAAGCAGTAATGTTTGCAAATGTCGGCATAATGTTTTCACGAGAATTGGACCCTTTTGAGTGCGGACCCTTGAGCTGGAGTCCAGACCCTTGAGCTCGACAATATATCATACAGGGAGAACACGGCATGGGAGAGGTCTGTAAGGGTTTCATGTCGTTGGAAATGATCTCCGCGATTCTTCTAGATTTCAATGAGGTGCTCGGTAATCATGACGACAAGGACAAGCTTGGTTTAAGTGGCCTTTTACGGAGTTAATATAGGAGGCCGAGAACTATAGATGTGGGGCACACGTAGGATGCACCTGTCTTTTGTCAAGCCTATATTGAAAGTCGGCTTTTAAAATCGATCCTTTTCAGAATTATGAGAACAAATATAAAAGTTTTCCATGTAATTTTAGCCTGAGCTATATACAAATTAACTGTTTTGTTGCCTTACTGATGTAATTGCTCATGAATTTTTAAGTGATTTATTTGAATTTTTATGTTGTTTTTCTTCCATGACATTTTTCCGTGACATTCTCTGATCTAGCCCATCCAGATCAATGCTGATAAGTCTATAATTGGTTACTTTATTGCTTAATAATTGTTATTATATACATAATCAAAATATTATAATAACATTGTGACTTGTGTGTCCTTATTTACAAGCGATAGGGATGGAAACTATATTTTTGTAAAACCTACTTCATCACATGATTATTTCTATGTCTTCCAAATTAGATACTGTCACCATAGCTATATCACCAGTTATAATTTAGTGATATAATATATGGTATGTAAAATATATTACAGTGCTCCCTCGATATAACGCTGAATTTGGGGTCCATGACATCCCACCAGCGTTATAATACCCACGTTGTATCAACGAATATCACGTTGGACCCCGTGGTGCATCGAAGGGAGTACTGTATATTATTTGTAGCCAAATACTGCAATAATATAGGATAAATTAGTGATTTCAGTCAAAATTAAAATCTATTTTATTTATTTTCCCCACAGGAGGAGGCTGGGGGCAATGCAGGATTATGTGGCAATATCTTGCCCCCCACGTTGTATTCATCAGGCCAGTTTTTAACAGTACATTTCAGGTAAGTCTGCTTTTGATTTACAGCACACACTGTTTATATCTGGAGAAATGTGACGATTTCTTCAACACAGTGTTCTGGGAACTTCGTACTCCGGACTTTCTCGTGTCAGCCGGGGAAGCGAGGACGTTATTTACTAGTGCGTGGTGCGATTAATGTACGGAGTATCCCTGGCCGAAAGCTTTCTCAGTTTCCAGTTTCAGTGATTAATCGATGCTGAGGTTTCGTCCGACACCAATATCTATATGGATCTAAATATTTGTAAATCTTTGTTTTTATCTTGGATATTTATGTTTGGGTTACTTGGTACCTAAAGTGATGTCATATTAACCCTCTCCATGCTGAAGGCAACAGGAGATGCTCTAACTAAAGAGTAGTGCCTGTGCCTAATCCAAGCAGGGAGAGGGTTAAAATGCTAATTCTTGTGTTTTGAGGATGTTCAAGGGAAGATATTTGAGAAATATCTCACTATGATAATTTAATAATGATAATGATAATGGTAATGATAATAATAATAAAATGACTGCTTGTAATAAGTTGTAGGCTCAAACTAAGTGCAGACATAAACAAAAAGGTTGTTTTTGCATTTAAAATGCTTATAGGATACTGCAACTCTCAATTCTAAAGGAATAGTAATTGTAATAATAGTAGTACCGGTAGTAATAGTAATAATAATAATAAAAACTGTGATGTAAGTGAAAGAATCTTGAAAGCTGCTCTAAATCCCAATTAATAAAACTACTACTACTGATAATAATAATAATGTGTCCATTTCTATAGCACCAAACTCTACGCTAGGTATGCTCATAGTACTTACATTATTACCCCAGTCAACGGATCTGTGGTCACTCAATTCCCTCTCAACTCCCTGGGGAGTATACTAATAATAATGACATTTATATAGCACTTCATTCACAATGATACTCCTTCATAAATGACATAACTATGTTGATAAACTACTCTTCAAAGCGTTTCCAACCTACTCTGACATATATACATACTCATACGAGCGCTAATGGTAATGTCAAATATTTCCTCAATAGTAATTCCAAAATGGATCTCTTTTCCCTTGTATTTCCTCTGCCTAGAACGGCCCCCAATTGAGTAGTTGCGGGAATTTCGGACGTACACCGACGTTGATGCTTACTCGTGGGCCGTCACAATGATGCTGCCCGTGGAGTCGCGTCGAGTCCGTACTCGTGCTTCAATCAATTTCAGTTCACTGATGTAGCACTACTTTTGTCGCTTTCCATTGCGGTAATGAGGGTAGTTTTCTTGGCGCGAGGCCACAGGTATCCCAGTTAAATGTTCATGTCTAGCTGATGTTTGCTGCATGAGAGGATTAATTGGAGGATCCAGAATCCCCCGACGTACCAGGAGTACGTGAATAATTGTCCGTACGTTCCATTAACGTCCTCTGAGCACTTTTGAAAATTTACAAAAATCTACTTCAATGTTACGATTTTCTTATTATTTTTTATTTTTCAAAGGTTTACTGATGTCTGAAATCTCGGTCATTGTCCATCCCTATGGTTTAGAATTAGTATGTGTCCAATTATACGATACAGTTGATCCGGCATTTTGAATAAAAATCTTTCCTGGCGTCGAGGGATTGTGTGGATAAAAACATGGTATTTATTGATCTGAATCTCGTAATTGGATTGAGATGTGTGGGTATGTTGGAATTTGTACAAACAGAGAACTTATCATTCATATGTAGTTTTTAAATCAGTTGCCACGGTTACTGATAAAGTCGTGAGAGGTCATCAATGCTAAAAGTTGAATCAGTTCCGTAAAAGGTTTTACACATTACAATGGACTCATTTTAATGATATTTTCTTCTTATTTAAGAACCCCCAACTCAAACCATATTCATCCATGTCACACTATTGTCTGACTGATGAAAACTTTCATCCAATATTCAACGATATTAATGTAAGCATCTTTGACCTTCATTTTCTATCAATTAAATATTCAGACATTTAAAATATTATTCTTTGACACACGTTTTCAACCATGTTAGATAATTACTGCAGTGAAAGACTTTAATCCAAATAATTAAAGCCAAGTCGATAATGTTAACGTGCCGAATAGAGTTAAATCATTGCCCTTAACCCTCTTCCTGCTAAATTAGGCATAGGCACAGCTCTTTAGGGCATCTCCAATTGTCTTCAGCATGGAGAGAGTTAAAGTTCCTGCAGCATAAAAATGGTTAAAAGGTCATCATGCAAAATAATTTTATCCTATTCAAACTAGTTCTTGTAGAGCTTGTACATGTTAAAACCTGTATAACATGTACACTTTAAACAGCTATTGCCAGACTTAAAATCCTCCATTAACCCTCCCCTTACTTGATTAGGCACAGTCATTGCTCTTTAGAACATCTTGGGTTGCCTTCAGCATGGAGATGGTTAATCAGTTACCTTTAAGATTTACATGTGAATCTTGGTCTAAATTTGTAGAGAAAGCTATCCTTTTATCTTAGTTTTTTTCTTCTCTTCTCGTGTATTTCAACAACACACCATTTACCATCCAACCTCAGTGCAGTAATTTACTTACACAGATGCACTTAAACACAACAACACATGACAAATGTGGGACGATTTACACGCAGGCACATTAATGTTAAAAAAATAAATGGTTCACATTGTTGTGTTTAACTATTTAAGTGTTCCCGCTCAATGGTGGATCTGCTTTTGCCAGAGATTTTATGATCAGATTCCATTGTTGATCATAATACATTTCTCACATCAGTCCACAGAGGCAGAGTATGGGGCATAGTTTACACTACTGGCTCTGATAGCCAACTGTAGCACAAGTAAATGCGGAATTCTTTGATTGACAAGCAATGAAGATATTTTTGAAGAGATTTGGGTCAAGTCCACAATATTGTGAATGTCTTGCCCATACCTAGGACGATACACTAGTATGTGTCACCGACATTATTCTAACTCAGATGGTTACTATTCAATGAATCTGTCAAGAACAGTTAGGCCATTTATTTTTTATTAGTTGGTTTACAAAATTTTTGGTTTCATATTGCATGTAGGCGGTAGGGAAAAAAA